>JADLZL010000681.1:0-34728 GCA_015844335.1 Chrysopogon serrulatus
AATGTCACCTGGGCTTGCGCGTGTATATATTATGTCATCTACGTACTGCATATCTAGGGCACTTGACAGAACTTAGTCGTCAACAAATTCAATTGGATCGTTGTTAATGATAGACAGCGACGGCGACAGTACCAGAAAATGTCAAGGGTTGGTGTTGTTTGGTTTGGTACTACCTGGAGAGAAGCCTAGGAGTACATGATTGCGCACACTTTTTCTAACATAACACGGCAATCGTGTTTTTTCTTTTAATAACTGAACACGTCAAACGTCGTAGCTAGACACCCCAGTGCCAGTGGTTGTATAGGATAATGCTCCCCTGTGGTTTTTTGGTGCGGGTCTTCCGGGCGTTACAAGAGCCAAGTAGCCATAGTAGCCAAGGAAAGCATTGAACCGGGGCAGCCGGGTAGGGCACCCAATGCAAGGCGATGATGGGTCATGGCCCCGCCTCATGGGTCAAAGCACGGCAACTTTTCGCGGCACTTGGGTCTCACGCAACGCACCTGAGTACCAGACGAGCGGCCGCCGGCGGCGCCAGAGAACAGAACAGAACCTCCCCCGACCGATCGCCCGCATGGAGGGGCGTTACCGTCGGCGCCGTGTGTCCGAACGCGTAACGGGGCATGGGCCGAGAGCGCGAGCCGGTGGGCGGCGGTTTCTCTGTTCCGTTCCGTGCCGTGCCCGTACACGGGACTACCCTGGCGAGGCCTCCGTTTCCCTCTCGATGTGCTTTTCAACAAGGCAATGCCCTCGCAGCGGCAGCCGATGAGACGGCGATGGCTGACGCGTGCACCGAGCTTAAGCTCCAGAGGAGAGAAACGTTAGCGGCAGCCGGCAGGTTTAATTGCGTTTCCCGGCTGCCTGGTCGAGAAGGCAAACTCTTTCACATCTAGAAACGCAAACGATGCCCCCAAATCAGTGTAGTAAGTATCATGCAACAATCAGCTATGGGATGTCTGGCAGGAGAATGCCAAAATAGCGTAGGCGAATCTTATCCCTTCCGTAACCGGGCAATCAGCTGGTTGATTTCAGAATTCGTTCCCAAACTGAACGGAACTCGACTCATGCACCTTGAGCGCCCACAGAGTTGGCTTCAGAGAATCGTGCCGCACCCGCAGTAACCGCACCGCATGCAGAACGATGGAGGACGACGAGGACCGGCCGCGCCTGCTGCTTCCGGACGACGTGCTGGCGGACCTGGCGCCGCGCGGCCTCGCCGCGTCGCGCTGCGTGTGCAGGCAGGGAGTGGCGCGCCGTCGCCGACGACCGCTGCCGCCACCTGCTGCGCCCGGATCTCCTCCCTCTCACGGTGGGCGGCATCTTCGTGGGGGGGCGTACGAGACGGACGCCGCGCGCTTCTTCGCCCGGCCACAATCGTCGCCGGCGCGCAGGGTCGCCGCCGGCGGCAACCTCGAGAGCTTCGTGCGGATGAACGACTGCATGGAGATCGAGGACTGCTGCAACGGGCTCCTCCTGCTCGAGGGACACGACGTCGTCGTGGCGAACCCGGCGACTAGGCGGTCGGCGCGGCTGCTGCCCCCTGCGACGGCGGCGTCTTGCCCGAGGGCCACGAGGGCGTCGATCTGTATTGGTCCTACCTCGCGTTCGATCCCACAGTGTCGCCGCACTACGAGGTGATCTCGATGCGGCATCCTTTCAGCGACGAAAGATTGCAAGGGTTGCAGTGGCCGCCGCCGGTGTACGTCATGCGTGCCTGCCTACTCGTCAAGGACAGGGAGGTGGGAGGAGCGGCGCTTTGCCCTCGACGACGATTACGACGATGAGGGGCGCCCAATAAGGAGGATCGATGTGAGAGTACGAGGCCTTGTGGCCACGCCGCGTACTGGCGCGGAGTGCTCTATGTGCATTGCAACAGCCATTTTATTCTGAGGTTTGTCACTTGTTCTTCCTTGAACTATCTTTTGCTTTGACTTTTATTTTACTGTTTATTATATTAAGTGTTGTTTGCTAGCAATTATTTATTGACAATGACTTTGACTGAATGCAGAGTAAACTTGTCAGATGATAAGTACTAAGTAATTGATCTGCAACTGGCGATTTAAGTGACGTTTACCTTGGAAAGTCCAAGAATGGGATATACTTCGCAGCGATAGTTAACAACACATGTCGAGTCCTCGTTTGGTTCCTCGACGAATCTGATGGCAAGGCGCGGTGGGGGTTCAAGCAGAGCATCAGTCAACATGATTTGATAACACATTTCTGGGCAACCCTAATGCTCAAACCAATAGACCTTGGATTGTGCAAGACGATGGCTCCCGTCAAAAGTTTAATCCGGGAGCGCCATAGAAATTAAAGATTATTGCCATCAGAAAAGGACGTATGGGTTTGTGGTATTTGGATTCCATCCCTACAAAGAGATTGTGTTCTTGCACTCTTCGAGAGTCATGGCATATCATTTTGGCAGCTCCAGGGCTCAAGATTTAGGCGAGTTACGCTTCATGTATCTACGTTCGGCTTTCGTGTATGCACCCTGTTGGGTTGGAGACTTGTCTGAAAATAACTAGATTAGAACCATCACCACGGTTAAGCTAGGCTCCGATCCCATATGTGATGTACTGATGTACTACTTACTGTACAATGATGCTCGCAAAAGAAAATTATTCGATGTACATGTAAATTGATGCAGTGCGATTCGATTGTAAATTTTGTTCTTTTTTATTATAACAATATGGTAATTAAGATTTAAGAGCATGGCTTATATACGCGTACAAGAACACCTCTCAAGGAATTGAAAATCGGAATGCCACAAGGGCTTAAATCAATCGTTATTCATCCATCTGAACAAAGAACACAGTATTTTTTTTCTTACAAGGACAAGTGCTTTTTTTACCTTTTTCTTTGACAACATACAAGTGTTGAGGAACATTTGGACTGAAACGACCGGAACCGGCAGAATTTTTATTTTGACTTTGATCTCCCCTCTTTCTTGTTGAAGCTGCATCCACGATTTATGGTGTGCCGGTCTTGGCCTTGCCTTGTCAATACATTATTAAGTGACTAATCATTTTCTGATGAACTATTAAAGTGTTAAGTGATCCTTCTCCCACACTTCCTTTTCATATCATTTTCTGATAAACTATTAAAGTGTTAAGTGATTTTCCCACACCTTGTCATATTCTTCTTTTATTCAGCTTGTTTTTTCGACAAATTCTTTTATTCAGCTTGTTAATGATCCTGTACATTACATTTTGCTACCAAGTGGCACAGTACGTTACGCAACAAAAAAAGTGGGGAAAAAGGACAGTCCAACGGCTAAGGAACAGGCCCAGTCCGGCAATTACTGTAGAGTCTCGCGCACTCGGCCCACTCGGCCGCAGGACACACGAGCGGCGGCCGGCGGACACCGAACGTCAGGGAGGAGGCCCCTTATCCGCTCCACTCCAAGCCAATCGCGGCGTCGCGCTAGAATTCTCGTCTTGCTTGCTCACGCAGTCGGCCGTCGGCAGTCGGCACGCACGTTTTCCCCCTCGCGCCGGAGCCGCGGCAGTCGGCGCCCAACCCGTACATCCGTCCGCCGCAGCACATCTCCCGCCGCGGGCCGAACCGCCCGTCCGTCAACCAAGCTCCGACGGCCGCACGATGGCCTGCACCGCCGCCACCACGTACGTACACTCCCGTATCTCTCCCCACCCCCAAGCGATCACCATTGGTGACTCCTTGACTGGGTTCGCGCTGAATTGGGCAATCCTTGCGCGTCGCTGCCTGCAGGGCTCTCATCGGGGCGCGGAGAGGGCCGAGCCTCTGGAGGAGCGAGAGGGGCGCCAGCTTCCTCGTCGGCTCCGCGTCCCTGCTCCCGGACCGCCCGGCCCGGGACACGAGGGCGCGCGCCTCGGAGCTGCAGCAAGCTCCCCGACCGGCGTCCGCTACCGTCCCCACGCACAAGGTCACCGTCCACGACCGCCAGCGCGGGGTCGTCCACGAATTCGTCGTGCCCGAGGTACACAGCCTCGCCCGCCCCCAACGCATTCCATTCTACTCCTGTGTTTCTCATGCTCGGCCGGCGAACCGCCACTGACATGGGGCTCATGGTCGTGACAGGACCAGTACATTCTGCACACTGCGGAGGCACAGGACATCAGACTGCCGTTCGCGTGCCGCCACGGTAGGTTGCCTCCTCAGTCCTCGTAACCATCCACTCTTTGCGCTCATTTGCCACTCTGATGGTATGGCATTAACCGTTCTGTCAAAAAACAATGGCATTGACCTTCTGCTGACCAGATTACTGTATACAGTTTACTGACTATTCATGATGGTCTCATGACAATGGAATGATTTTGGATGTTCAGTTAACGTTTCATAAAGAAATACTGGCTTTTGCATGACACATGAACCTGTTGAATTCGAAACTACAATGTCTCTACGGAATGCCATTTGATTATGCAAGTACGATGTTTAACTGTCCATGCATGACACATGAGCCTTTATTTCCTCCAGCAGCATGCCTCATGGCTTGGCTCAATGACTGTCCCAAGCCAACAACTCCCTAGTCCGATACCTACCACTAGAACCAGATGATGTGCCTTCAAGTATAACTCATATGATGCAGTTAACAGATACTCCCTCCATTTCAAATTACAGTTCACTTTATTATTGTCCGAAGTCAAACTTCTCTAACTTTGATCATGTGGTATCTCTTTAGCAAGGTGCATATTGCATGTAGTGCTCACTACACACCTATGCCGAAAAGCTGACCATGAGAGTACCAGATTCTGCAAGCTAGAGTGCATGATTTGTTCCAATATTCATGTAGTTACCATGAATGTATAACGTTGGGCGACTCATTATGCATGTCTAGTTAGTAGAAGGCTAGCAGCTATACTAATAAGTTCACGAATGCCAAGCATGTATGTATCCCTCCAGCTTGAAGCATCTTCATTTGTTACAAACAAAGCTTGATGAAGCGATGTCTTCAGTGGTGGAGCTGGCCCCTCCTTTTATGGCCAAGCTTCGCCATTGGCTATGGCACTTGGTGGAAATTTGAAAACTACCCTCCTTGGGTCCTTCCCCTTCCTACTTACTGCAAACTATAGGATGTAAGATGGTGGTGGAAACTGAATGGTGCCTATTACTCGTTCTCCTTTATGCTGATATAGATAGTGCCGTTTGGAAGTGTGACCCTCATTCGACCACACAAGCTTTGATTGGATTAGTAGTTTGATAGGACAGTAACTGCATCCAAAATAGAATCTACGTGTGGAGTGCCTGTTTCAATATATGCCAACTAGTTTTTTCCAGGATCCACCCACTTATAAACCTAGCAGTCACTTATAATTCATGGCAATTAGTAGAATAATCAACACAAATATATTGGAGCTGAACCTCATTGTTTGTTGAAGCTAAACCAAACACTTGCCTATAGGAGAGGATTTAAAGAGTAGATTTTTACTAGGGCTTTACCTAGATTCTGTGCTAGTAGCAATGACTTCTCTCTCATTATCATCAAATGTTACTCAGTTCATATTTGTAAATTCAATTATTTACAAGGTTCAAATAAAGGGTGAACTGCACGTAAGCACTAATTAAAACTTCTGTATTTGCGTGATTCAAAAAAAGGCGTACATATCCCATTGTAGATTGCAACATACTAATCACAGTTTTAGAATTTATAGGTAGATGTTAGGTACAACAGATATGAGAAAGGAATGGAGATTCAACCAAAAAAGAACAAAACATAGTGGACTAGAGCATCTCCAACAGTTGTCTATATTTTAGTTGGCAAATCTGATGTTTTGCCAATTCCTAAAAAGATATGCCAAGTAAAAAAAAGCTCATCTCCGATAATTCTCTTTTTACCAACTTGGGATAAATGGAAACCTAGGATGGGAAATTATTGGAGAAGATTTTTTTCTGGTTTTGCCAAAAAAAAATAAGAATGGCAACCTGGGATGGGGAACTATTGGAGTTGCTCTAGTCTTATTGTTGGAATCGTGGACGGCACATTAGGCTCTAAACCTATATAAAAAAGAAAAGATCAGGTTCAACCCTTCTTTTCTCTTTCGAACTAATAATTGTTGGCAAAGGGTAGAATAATTAACACATATATCTTTACCCCGATACATAAATGATGTATTGGTAGTATGTAGCTTTGATCTTATCTTCTAAATGGAAAGTGTTACACTATTACTTGTCCATAGCACCAACGACATACAAATGGGTTGGAGAGGCAATAAACATTGGCACCCACTTGTGGCCCAACAAGGCCCTGTAACATTTGGTCAAGCTAGGTTGCTGGCCCAGCGAGGGCCTTGGTCTAGCTGGGAGTGATGAAAATAAAGATCTAATAATATAGACTTCCAACATATATAGTCAGCTGTTCTCCCTTTGTTAGCGCATCCCTACTCTCGTGGCCATGGTCATAATCATGGGAAATGCATTGTTCATCAGGTTGCTTATGTGAGGGAATCTCCATGCTTCACAGACTAGTCAGCTTTTCTCCCTTTGTTAGCGCATCCCCACTCTCGTGGCCATGGTCATAATCATGGGAAATGCATTGTTCATCAGGTTGCTTATGTGAGGGAATCTCCATGCCCACCAGCTTTTAGCCAATACGAGGTTATGGTAGGTTTGTTGTGCTTTCTTTTGCATACCGCCGTGGTGGGTTGCATACTTGCATCCATCCTTTCACTGTGCTTTGTAAAAAAAACCTGATTCTCTTTTTTTTTTTTTACCGAAGTCAGCAAGGGAAACCCCAACCTATTTTTTAAATTTTTAGATAATGCAGACCTGTTTAAATTCGCTTCCACGGGGAGTCGAACCCAGACCTGCTGGATGCTACTCAGGTGCTCTAACCACCAACCATGTTGGTTTCGCTTTTGGAACATGTAGTCAGAACCATGTTGGAATCATGTGGGAGTCTTCCTATTTGTCAGATACTTATAGCAACTATAAGAAAGACCTAGCCATGCCATTGGCTTTTGATAAATTGTTTAACTATGAATACCTTTTGTTTGGGTAGCATCTCTTGTTTGATTATTCCTTGTGGTTTAGATAACAATTAAAAACTCATTTTGGTAATCAGGTTGCTGCACAAGCTGTGCAGTCCGAATAAAATCAGGACAAATAAGGCAGCCTGAAGCACTTGGGATATCTGCAGAACTAAAAGATCAGGTACATCCATTTTTTCTTCTGCTAGTTGAAACATGATTGGAGTATTGTGCCCATACCATATTACTGTTCTCTGTGTACATGGTCTGGAAATGTGAGGTTGTATTTTGCTGTTAACCATCCTCCACTTAGGCAGTTTCTACAAGATCCTGAATGTTCCTGGGCAATTGCTAGAAGTTTGATGCATAAATATTGCATCGCCTTTATAGAAGGATTATGATTACTATGTGATCCACAATTTAATTTGTATCTTGTGTTACAGATATGACAATTATTCTTGACCAAGCAACATAGAAAGACTCACCAATGCAAACCAGTTACCAATTATAAAATACTACCTTTGTCCTAGAATAGTAGACACTTTAGATATAAATCCGCAGAAATCCAAATTCATAGCTGAAGTGTCAACTATTTTGGAATGGAGGGAATATTGTCCGATGTTGCCTATCAACTATGGTTCTCAAGGATTACTGAGTTCTATTGTATGGTTTCCTTTTTAGGGCTATGCTTTGTTGTGTGTTAGTTTCCCATCTGGTGATGTTGAAGTCGAAACTCAAGATGAAGATGAGGCAAGCACGTAGTCTAAACACCTTTCGAAATTAACTAATATCTAGCTCAATAGGAAATTCACTCTACAAACCAAGTTGTTTGTCAATTTGCAGGTATATTGGCTCCAATTCGGGAGATATTTTGCACGAGGGCCTGTGGTGAGTAACAGTACTTTTTGATCTAGAAAGTTGTGATTTACAGGTTCCCAGACACTTCATTAAGATAAAGTGGACTCCTTGTTTTCAGGAAAGAGATGATTACGCGCTAGAACTTGCAATGGGAGACGAATGAACTGTGCCTAAGAGGTCGTTTCATCTCAAATTTGAATCCCTGGAGTTCTGAATATGCCTGTTATCCTTTTGTGCCTCCGAATCTCACTCTCAGCTTTCTTTCCTTCCAGGGTCATGTTTGTAACCTATGTTTCTGCAGTTGGTAGCGTTTAGAGTAACAAGGACTTGCTTCGTGAGAGGAGGAAATAAGATTTTGCTCTGCTCCCTATTTTCATGTCCTGTTGTCCCCTAGCAGCATGGCGCGTGTGATATGCTATTGTAAAGATGACCGGCCACTTCTCATTTTGACTCTGACAGGTGACGCATTATGAAGTGTGTAAAATTGTAAACTACCCAGCATTCAATGTTCAGCGCGAAGCTACGAGAGGCTAACTTGAACTGGTTGAAGCCGTGCTAAGCTGTTGTGTTGTTAGTTTGTTACAGAAGAGAGGTTTGCTTGCAGGATGCTGAACCTGAGCGACTGAGCGCAAACGAAATGCTGGCGCTCACTGTGTAACGAGCGGACCTGGCGTCGGCAGGGTGCGGCTTGGCCCTGGTCCTAGTCCGCACCGGGTCTGGATGAATCACAAAAGTGAAATTCCAGCTGGGAAATGGGAATGCTTGTGATGTGCAAAATGGTCACTAACTAAGCTTGCTTCAGTAATCAGTATGAAATGCGCGAGAATTTTAAATGGATCCTAGACCTAGAAGTTAATGAAATCAAATATCTCAAATGTGCCAACATTCAAATTTTGTCTCAGGCAGGCCGTGATATCGAATGGCAAATGCTTTTGACGAATCTCGAGAATGGAATTGGGGAAAGGAATCATTTCCAGAGCCCATCCAGGCCGTTGAGTGCAATGAGTCCAGGAGCAGATAAGATGGGCGCCAACCGCCAAGCCCACGAGCCGAAGTTAACAAACGCAGCGCAGCTCGCCACGGCCGCGCTCGCCAGTCGCCACCCCCGATGCTACTGGTGCGCGCCACGCCGTCTCCGCCGCCGCCGCTCGGCGGCGGCCAACTTCCCGGCGAACCTGGAGCGGCCCCTTCGCCTTTGCAGCATGTGTCCTCTTCCCGTGCCGGTGTTGCTACGGCCGCTGCCGCGGCGAAGCCGGCGGCTTCCTCACTGGGCGGGCAAAAGCGCAAGCAGGTGGCGAGCGTGGCGAACCCGCTGGTGAAGCACTGCGTCAAGCTCCGGCTCTCCGCCGCGTACCGCCGCTCCTGCCGCCGCCTCCTCCTCGTCGGCCTCGCGCCCATCCTGTACTCCTCTTGCAACTCCAGGCCCTTGTCCTCTTTCCTGTCCCGCGAGGCTTGTGTTCCTAAACCTGTGCTTCTGCACCTTGCTCCAGGGAGGTGTGTAGGTTTGAGCTCGACGCCATCGATTACTTGCTTCTCCTGGACGGCGTAGAGGTCCCGGAGGCGCTGCGCGAGTTCTCTGGTGATGTCGTGTATGTCAGCGCCGCGGTGATGAAGAAGGCGTCCGGGATGCAATCGGTTGATTCCACCGAGGCGATTGCTGTCATGCACATGCCTAACCATTTCCGCGACCTTGGGAGCCATGAGGATGGGGATGCTCTTGATGGGTTGTTCAGTTATCCAAAGCGGATTCTAGTCCTTGATGGGATTCAGGTGAGGATATGCAGTACCCACCAAGGCCACCATTTTGCAGAGAGATGATTGCTGTCATTCTTTATGCAGTAGAATGCAGAGCACAATTCAATTCATGCATGCTGATTTTGTTTGAAGCAAATGTAGTTATGCACATATATCCGTTCAGTGGGTCTCATGCTGACCATGGTGCCCCTACCTTGCAGGATCCTGGTAACCTCGGAACATTGATAAGATCAGCTTGTGCTTTCAAATGGGTACGCCATATACTTTCCTTAAGGTCACTTATTGAATTATGTCAGAATGTACTACTGCTGCACTGCATAGTGTTAAATAATCTATTGCTACTTGCCCACTTTACTAGAGAGTTTGAGGACAAAATTTCATTCTGCCTAGTGCTCCTTTGCTAAAAAGAAATTGATTCTGCTCTTATGTAAGATAGGATGGAATATCCTTATCTGATTCCATTGTACACAGTACTTTTTTTATGGGGTACACAATACATGATTGACATGTATTAGCTATCTCCGGTAGACAAAACCAAACACTCTCTAGTATTTGCTTTTTCAACTCTGCACTTCTAACAACCTCTAAACCCAAATGACATCAGGATGGAGTATTCCTTCTTCCGGCTTGTTGTGATCCTTTCAATGAAAAGGCTATCCGTGCAGCCCGTGGAGCCTCTTTGCAGCTTCCTATTGTCTCTGGTACCTGGCGTAACCTGCATGCATTGATGACAAATTATGGTATGAAGATGATGGCAGGCCATCCAGAAAGTACCACAGATGCATCCAAAGAAATTTACTCGCTGTCCCAAGAATTAGCTGATTCACTGTTGAATGAGTCTCTGTGCTTAGTGTTAGGAAGTGAGGGGAATGGTATCTCTGCAGAGACTCTCCAGGCCTGTGAGCTTGTAAACATTCCAATGGAAGGTACTTTTGAATCTCTGAATGTTTCAGTTGCAGGTGGTATATTTTTGTTCATGTTACAACCCAAATATCAAATAGATAGAAGAACTTCAACCCCGTAACTTTGGCGTCTGCTTCTACTGCTGCTATTTTCTTGTTAACCTTTCTTTGTTTTCATTTTTCCTGTTGTTTGTTTCTATCTTCACCTTAATGCTGATTCAAAGTAAAGGAATATTTTTTTTTCGAAAACGTGCGCTGCACGTATCTCATTAAGCGAAGAAGGAGAGTTTGACAAATAGACAAGCACACGGGCGGGAGCGAGGAGCCCCCTCCCAGACAACACTACAACCATCGCCGGCTAAACGGCGCAGCGCTAGGGAACTATTACAGAGGGGTTTGGAGCTGCGGGGAAGAGATCGGCACTAGCAGAACACCTGCGCGAGGGGCCCCAAGCCCCGGAAGCCGGCGAGCCAGTATCCCGTGAGTTCGTCCGTGACCGCGATCACCAAAGCTGGGGCCGAAAATCTTGTTTACTTTTTGAGGGATGAGAAACATAACCTACAAAAAAAGAATCCTGCTGATCTGTTACTCATGGAACTTCTTACTATGATGGTGTCATGTAGCTTCACTGGATCTTTAATAAATGATGAAGAATTCTAGGAGGCTTGAGGCCGTTTTACACTGCATAGAAATGGTGCACGCAGGCTAGTACCTGGAATGTTTGTGACCAATTATTTTCCTTCAGTTTATGGACAGATGAAATGTTCCAGGGTAATCTTGTAATTATGTAATATGTCTCCATAGTAGTTAGGAGACCCTATGATGGCATATTAATACACACACCGTGCTAATAACTCAATAATAAATCTCTGCAGTTTTTGACATTCTCTGTCTGATCTTTGCTGTAAGCCTTCCGATACTGGTTGGCCCTCCCCAACAGTCCACATGAATGATTTGTAGTCATGGAAAATACATTTGTCCTTCCAAGAATTATTCTCTAAAAAGAATAGTACTTCATCAATCATCAGTTGAATTAATTCGCAAACTAAGATGTTCTTGGATGCTTGAGTAAACTCGTACTAAGCTAGACCTTCTACTGTAGATGTCTGGCATTCCTATTAGGTTAGTAGAGATGAAGCCTCATTGGTTTCTGTGCAAGCCTCGATACATGGGAATAAACTCTCAATTATTAATTTGGAGCAGAGTTGTACTACACTATTCTGAACTTTATAGGAACCCGTTACTATAGCAGAAAATTTAGATTAACTGCTGTCTTCTTGATGCTCTGCTAGTCTGCTTACTGCTGTCTTCTTGATGCTCTGCTAGTCTGCTTTGTTGAATATTTGTGTGGTAATGTTAGAAGTAGAGAGTATGGATCACTGTCTACAGCAGGGATTTCCTCATTTCTTCTAGAATGTAAGATTTGGGCCTTTTACTCCTTCCTCTTCATTTTAGTGATTGTTGTCCAATGTACAAAAAAAAAAAAAAAAGTTTTGTACAACAATTTGTTGCACGAAGTTGACAAATTGACACTGAATGATCACAACATGGCATTTTCCTTGATCCTTCAATACATATTATGAGCAGAATGCAAAGTCTCGTGCATGAAAAAAGTTAATTGTACAGAAATTTGTTGCAACAGAGTTTGAGCAATTGATACTGAACAATGATGCCATCTTTCAATACATAATGAATATATTATATACTATGTAAAGGAAAAGCAAAATCAGAAGTTGCTTACTTGCTTTCCACCCATTGCAAGAACAAATAAGTTATGTCGGGTTCACATAGCTGAAAGGCTGCCATGGTATCATAGATGGCTTCAGTTAGGTTTGGTTCTTGCTAATGTCAAATCTCTCTAAGTAATGAGAATTACGATATATGCAAAACTCCTGGTATTATGTCTGCACAACAATGGTATCTTTCACCTGCCTTATTACAAGATCTTGCATGATCCACCACTGCTGAGTGCTGACCTGATATGGTGCTTCCCTAAAATAAAACGCACTATCAACTTCTATTGGTGTCACTTCAACTTACGTTGGCCTTACTTAGTTGAATCTGATTTGCCATGGTAATAGATGTGTAGGGCTCCTTTCGGTGCCGCTCTTTCCCATTCGTGTCTTCTTTTGGTAGATCAGTATCTTTCAAGCTGTCTTGTTTTGCCAGTTGATAAAGATTTTTTGTGCATATAAAGTTGATATTATGCCTTTGTTTATATTTGAATAGTTATTTTTAGATATTTTCGTGATAAAGAATATGAGCGCTCACTTTCAACATCTGCTTGGTCTTTTTAAATTATTTTTCTTTGGAGTTTATCTCCACAATCTGAAAAGCGTCCTTTGATAACTGGTGGGCAAGGACAAATGACATGGTCAGTGGCCAAGTGCTGCAAGGACTGAATTCCGTTGTCATCCTAGGAGCATGGATGCTATAGAATCACCTAAATATATGTGTGTTTGATGGAGGGTCACCATATCTAAATTGTGCACTTTTGCTGGTCACTGTGGAGATGAAGTGTTGGAGTGTGGGAGGGGCTAATAAGGGGATTCCGTTCCTATTGGAGCTTTGTCATGGATGCTTAGGTGTTTAAGGTTGATCTCATTTCCTATTGGAGCCATTGCATCTGTTTTTTCTTTTCTTTTTAAGTATTTTGGTTGCTTCAGTGCTTGCTATTTATAACCATTAAGTTGATTCCTCTTATAACAGATTTATTTATGGTGGTGATAGATAAATTGCTCATCTTGCACTAATTTCATTTTTGAAGAAGTGTTATTGTCTCGTCATAATATTGATAATGGAAGTTTTTAAATGCATTTGTTGTCTCGGTAACTATTGGAATGGCAATGAGAACTGTTAGTGCATTGCGTGTCTTGTCTGCTGCAACTTGAAACATGTACCGAAAGATTATAGATTCAGTCACCGAGTTACATCACAGCATCTTTTGCCTTCAAAGTACTAGATGGCACCTTTGTTGACACCTGAAAAGGGGATCCTAATGTAAGCAAAGATAAAAGCAAAGTTTGATCAATGCGCTGGCTGGCACTGTGGAACATCAAGATGTTGGATAAAGCAATAAAACACTACTTGTGGTTGTTATTTGAAGAAACCATTCTTGAAACATGGTTCTCTACTGCTTTTGCTTTATCAGCTTGCTTTTTTTTTTGTCTATTATTAGTATTAAACAGTTTATTCAGGCTATATGTCTTCTATTTAGAAACATCCTCAACAAGTTAGCCATTAGGAAAGGTGGTAAGAGTTTGTATTGCTTCTTGTTCCTTGTCTTTACCCTTTTTTTTGTTCGATTAAATTAAGAGATGAAGGAAACACAAGTTTACATTTGCCTTAACTATTTAGTCATTGTGGGCTGAATTCTATAGGATGGTGTCACCTTTCAAAACTTGACTTCAAAGAAATTCTGTGGTGATATTAGTTGCATCTGTAATAGTTATACATGAGCTGACCAGACTTGGCAGACGCAAGATCCAATATGATGCGGTAAGACAACATTTGTCAACTTCCATTTCTCCTAATCTTTTCATTAGTGATTCTGATGTCATTGTGCATAAATCCCTCATTAATTATTTTCCTGCGATAGTGACAGCCCTTATTTCCAAATTATTCTTGTTTGGTCTTTGGTCATTAGCTGCCATCTGGAACATCAGCTACTTGTTTCAAAACTAAACTTGTACAGTTCCCTGCTTCCTACTCAAGGAATGTAGTTTTCCACGGAACACTGTTGAAACGAGCATGTGCTTTCAACTTGGATCTCACATGTTCACAAGTACAAACAGAGAGCAGTTATGGACCAATCATATTCAGGTACGAACATAAAATATCTACTGGGCTTTGGCATGTCCTCACAGCTACAGTTCATTCCAATTAAAAAAAGTTGGGGACCTAGATGCTTTAGATCATACTGCTTCATTATTCATGTCTTTATGTAGTAGTTCTTTATTTATGAAAGAAGTTTTTCATGTGTATAGCACTCGTTATCTTAACCTACATTATCGCTCTGCCTATGCCAATATAGGCAAGTTGTTGTCTCCAGTGGCCAGCGTGCCACGATGCATGTTTCCTCGTGAAACTGTGGTATCTTTGCCTTGTCATTAATGCCCATGGACTCATATAATTGCCTTTCTGACTCTGAATCACGCAGGGTTGTTGTTCCTGCAAGGCATGCCATTTGGCTGATTGCTTTCAATCCTTTTGGTGTTTTGCAGTGTGCTGGCTTGGGTTTGGTCGTGTTGATAGATCTGTGATCGTCTAAAATGGCATTGGGAGGCCACTGATTGGTCCATCAGTTAGCTGAATTAAGCACTGCCAGGTTGGTGAATGATACTGTCTTAGCTTCTTTTGGGGAAGTAGCAATCAGATCACGTAAAGAAAGATGAGTTGTTGCCGCCTGTGTCGGAGCTTCATACGTGCAATGCATGTATGAGTTGTATGCTTGGTGGCTCTTTTTTTTTTTTGGTTCAGAGAATTCGAGGGAACATTTCGCTTTATTTGTTGGGGGGAGGTATTTCAGACTTAGAGCTGCCCATGTGGATGTCGGGCTTTATCATTTGCAGAAGTTCCTGGACTCCACTAGCTTTTTGCAGACTGATTATTTGACAAGGAATTATGTTTGATACGGGATTGTTCGACAAGGAATTATGCTTGATAGGAAGGAGGATAAAACTTTAAAAGGGAAGTTGTTCGAACTATGCAGCAGGAATCTGGAAAATCTGTGCGTCATTCCAAATTAAAGCGAGGCTCTAGTGGAAAGGAAACTCATGTCGGTGGCTCAGTCCATGAAACCAATGGAGCTGCAACCATGTCCGTTTTGTAGCACGTTGAACCATAGTAAGCCTGCATGTTATAATAATGGCTTATTTTTCACCGGTGACTAATTGACTTCCATGTGACGGTGATCTGTAGTGTTAATACAAGCTACTTCTTCTGACCCGGCCCATAGATAAAAACAAATTGACCATTGTTATTAAGAAATTATATGTATATATATTTGCAGCACAAGATCGATGTTCACTAGATTCACTATGAAAATTTATTACTATTGTCATTTGTATAGATATTGCTAGTAAAAAATTGACCTAAAATAAACCTGCTTCGGCATGATTTGTTATCGGAGGATTTAGTGAAAGAATCTCTCGGTTCTAAATTAATCGTCCCCTTGTCGAATGCAACAAGCACTAGCTAACACCACTACAGAAATTTTAATGGTGGCGGTGGAAATACATTATTGGTGGCGGTTTTCTTAACCGCCACCGAGCAAAGGTCACGGTTAATCAACTATTAACCATGGCGGTGGAACCCCGCCACGGTTAATGTATTAACGATGGCGGTTTATTTTAACCACGTCGCCACGGTTAATGAATTAACAATGGCGGCTTATTTGAGTGTAGCCGCCACAGTTAATACATCAACCGTGGCGCGCCTTAGAAGTCCACCGCCACAATAAATAATTTCTGATATTAAAAAAAATTGCGTTACGTATTTGAAATTTGAATTCAAATTTGAAACCACATATATACAAACTGATATCATTAGTTTATTATTCAGAAGTCACTACAAGCTAATTTACGTACATCCTGAAATTTGAATTCAAATTTGAAATCGAGCAATTAAACATAAACAGAAACCACATATATACATACCGATTAGTTTATCATTCAAAAGTCACCACAAGGTAATCTACGTGATACAATTAAAACTTCTTCTAGTATTGTTTTCTCCTCTGTGACCTAACCTATATAGCTATTTTTTTAGCCGTAGGTAGGATCGGTCGTGTTTCTCCTAAGGATAAGGCTCATTGTCATCTAAGAAGATGTCTGCGAAATTGTAATCCCTGGATCCGGAGCTTGATGCGCCAATCCCCGATCTTCTCATACTTCTCGCCGAGTGCATAATCGCTTTCCATATTAAAGAACGTACCCCCTTCAAGTACGCAATCCTGCGCAGATAAACTTACATATGTCCGCTACGGTTTTTGCGTGTCTTGCTTGTCTCCTATTTCTTTCGGATCCTGTTTCTTCATCGCCGCCTTCAGAACCTTCCAATTTGTTGCTATATTCGGGGCACTCTCTAAGGTGTTCGCAAACGAAGAATCCACATAAATTTGATCCGTAGGGTTGTTTCACAAGACCGCACGAAATGTATTATACAATGAATTACAACCATATAGAGCAAGAACAAATACTTGAAAAGCATGGCTTCGGGTAAACACATACCGAAAAGTTGCGTCTGATTTTCAATTTATGCTTGTTCTTCAGCTTCTTCTCCTCCGATCTACGATCAACACATTCGGGGTCTTCCAAGTACTTTTTGTAAGCACGTGTAAACGTATGACATATATGTCAGTGCCAAATTAAACATAAGTCACATGTAATGGGATAGGTAAAGTAACTTACAATTTCAATACCCTTTCGAACTCCATGTAGCCTTCCTTTGGAGTGTACAAAGAGTCCAATATACAGGCCCTTCCGTCCCCGAGGATAGATTAAGAAAGTAATCCAAAGTGGCCCACAAGGCCTCGGCTGCACCATTCAAACAATACAGAATTTTGAATATCAAAACATGGAAAGTGAATGTCCCCAAACTTTTTGAATACAAGTATATCCTTTAGACTAACCCGAACTGGTGGGCGGCCGGGGAGACAACCAGTTTCACCGACCGCCTTCATGCATCTTTTTTGAGATACATTCCCACATTACCCCCTCGAAATATCTTTGCTTTTTTTCCGAGCAAGAGCTCTCGCTTCCGATGTCAAAGTCACCAAGTTGGGATGATCATCGGCACCTCATAACCCGCGATGATTCTCTCAGTAATATGCATCGGGGAGGCGTATACAACATTTATGCCTAGCCGCTTGCATATATGGGTCTGCATCCTGCAAGGATAAGAAGGCTTGCCAAATAGTAGTAGATTCTTCCTAAAGTACCATCGTCGATGCAACAAAAGTGTGAAGGTGGTGGTGAACTTACAGTGCAAATAAGGTGATAATAGAGACGTCAAGATCCTTCCGACGTAGTACGTAGTACAGGTCTTTGAAGTCAACAGGGGCATTACAATCCTTATCCAAAAGGAAGTACTCCTTTGGCACCCTGACAATGAAGTCTTTGAGGCCTACCTTCGCTGCCTCCATGTACCAGACATGGAACCTCCTTACGCCCCACGGCTCATCCCTCGAGGGAGCCCAAAGGGCAACATGAATTTTCCATGCTCGTAGTTGTATGGGCATTCATCAGAAAGCCCCCACATCGACACGGGAGACTTTTGCCTGCACAGGAGATACACAAGAGTAAAATACCAACCCGGCCCCTACATACAGGAATTACTAAAACTATGCTTGTAGTCATACCTTTGAGACTTAGTGGTGTAGGTGAACTCCGTGGCCAAAACCTTGCCCAAGGCCTTGGCTGTCTCCCGTTCAGTCTCATCGTCGGTAGCCTTTGTCAGCCCGGGGAAAAGTTTCCCTGGGTCAGGCAGAACACTTTCATCGTCATCGGTAGGCTTCATCGGCGTTGGGGGGGATTGCCTCATCTCCTTCTCAACACTTGGAGGTGTTGCAAGGCCCGATGTTGCCCCCGCGCCGGTGGGTGGATTGCTCGGGCCGAAAGGAGGGTAATGGGGAGAATTGTCATCCTCACCACTGCATTGCAATTGGTCTTCATCATTGTAAGCCCGGCTAGAAGGCGTAGGATGTGAGGACAGCGGCGTCTTCGCGTCGATGATAATGTCAGTCTTATTCCACAGAACTACCTCCCCGACGACCCCTCTTAGGAACTTTAACCCGTTGGGAGTCTCATAGTCCAGTTCCTCGTCGCCAAATCCTTCGGCGATCCATGATGGAATCACCAAGGCATAATCGGCCGGTTTCTCCATGTCACCGTACATACTTGGTTGCTTGGTCATCGGGATATAACATTCTTTGCGGGCCACTTCCCTCTTCCTCTTCATCCTGCCGTACGGCATCAATAGCAAGACATTGCATGGCTCGGTGATCTCGTCGATGAGAGGTACGCCCGACGAATGCGGCAGCTCTGGCACATCCACGCCGGCCTGCCGGAACATCTGTGCCCTCAGTTCCTGCATCCTTGGGTCATTGCTTGTGAACACGTCCTTAATCTGACCCATGACCAACTCCTTGATCGCTTCATCACGGCCTTTTTGGGACGAGCCTCTCCTTGTACGCCGCCTTGATTTCCCGAGTTCGTCTTTGGATGCCCGGGAATATACGGTCTTCCAACTCTTCCTCGCGGCCAGTCCACGAACGCGGCCTGGGTGCTCTGGGTTTCCCAGCGCCTCGGTGAGAACGTCCTTCTCACGGCGAGGTGAAAATGTTCCGCTCTTCTCAGCTGCAACAACCGCCAGGATCTTCTTCTCCGCCTCCTCGGCCTCTAGCGTGTTGAATTTGCTCTTGCCCGGCTTCAGCTTTTTCGGCCGGCGGGCATAGAGGAAGTCCCTTGCCCTTTCATCACAACCGTAAATGCGGGATCGGCTGCCCCGCCTCAACCGCCGCCCTCTCTTGTTCCCGCCATATCGGCTTCTTACCGGCATAGCCTGTCATGCCCAAGTGGTGGGGGATCATGTTTCTCTTCGCAAGCTCTGTAAACTTCTTGCTCTTGGCCTTTGAATCATCGGTATTGTACCGTTGAATGAATCGTTCCCAAGATTCAGCCGAGAGGAAGTTATATTTCTCCAATGGTGACTTATTTTTCAGCAGATAATTCTTATGGAGGTTGTACCGGAACGTGCGAAGGCTTTTGCTAGCTATGTAATTCACATGACCCCTACACTTGTCTGCATCATAACCCTCAACCGGGTACGTGAACCGCTTCAGCATCTCCTTCCAGACGAGCTTCTTCAAGTCCTCTGGTACTGCCTTCCAATCGGCGTATGCAATCCCCACCTTCTCCCTCACGAGGCATGCGCATTGGTTGCTGAAAACACCGATGACTTCCCTTGGCGCTAGGGGCTCTCCATTCGCCCCCAACCGATGTATGACATGCACCTCATCGGACAGCTGGTGTCTCCCGTGTTGGCCCCTTTTCCTCTTTGATCCACTGGTCGTAGTGGTGTTGGAAGAAGTGCTCATGGAAGCAACGGGTTGCTCCTCCACCATAGCGGCTGCTTCCTCATCATCATCGAACTCCAAACGAAGGTGTACCGCCGGTATCTAAGATGGTCAAAGCTCAGATTAGTTATCCGTAAAATGACAATGCCTTCCACGTAGGGTCAATTACTTCGTGCACATACCTGTTCGGGCCTTTTTGTAGTGGTACCATCTTTAGGATTATATGCCCCGGGATCATAGTCAGGGATCATTTTTTCCTCCTCCGCACGCAATGTCCTTCGTGGGCACGGTGTTACTTCCTCACTCAAGTACTGTTCTGGTTCTCGACCCGTTCGATGATGATGATGATGAGTCATCATCACTGTTATCGGGTGTTGGGTCACGCCATTCATCTACCTCCTGGGGGAATTCCTCCATTGGATCTTGACGTCTACTACCTACTGCACGGCAAAGGTAAGTGTCTATTAGTCTCAACATAGGCCGGACTGAATGACAAGTTAACAAAATGGTAGACATCATCAAGGGACCAACCTTTCACTGCTATTTCTCCAAAGTTAGGATATTTACTGCTATTTCTCCAAAGTTAGGATATTTTAATGGTATTCATCCAAATTTCCCATTTAACAATTTACAATTATATTCTATACTCAGACAAGGATACAAAAATTACATGCTACAACAAAAAGACAAATAACAAATAACAAAAATGAGGGCTAATTAAATAGATCTAACGGACAAGAACTGAGGTCGGTAGAAGAGATCATGGTGAGAAGCTATTTTAAATTTCTTCGCTCTTTTATAGAATAGATAAATCAATAAGAGTTTGAACTGAAATTTTTCTCACCCTCAAGAAATTCATTAGCTGCCAAGAGATATTCAGTTTTTACGGTAGTGCGAGCAAAAGGAGTAAGGAGCTTGGAGCTATAGACTGCTATAATGAAATCTCAAAGTAATATTGGCTGTACCCATTCTTTCAGGAATTGAATGGGGTAGGCCGGAATTAAACATTGTGGTCCTCAATCAAAAAAAAACCTTAAAGCAATCTTATGCGTTATCTCATCTAATATATCTTGCTAGATACTCAACCTGGTCCTCAATCTAAAAAAAAAACTTAAAGCAACTAGTATAATGCCCGTGCTAACGCAACGACAATACTTGAACATACAAATTAAAACAACCAAAAGACACCATTTCCATTCATAATTTACCAAGTTAGCATTTACCATTCAACATGTGGTATAATTATTTTTTTTTTGTTATTTCTATAGATAGTGTAATTCTCATGCGACTGTATTAATGCCACGGTGACACGTAATACAAATTGATAATGTAGTGCCCATGGTAACGGCACACTGGCTCATCATGCAAATCAAAATTCCAAAAGAAGATATTGAAAAATAGCTAAGAAACCTAATGACTACAGGTCTGTGCAGACATATGTGTCCCACTGTAAATTTATACAGGCATATTCAAAGATGCAGACAAATACAGCTCAATGTAATCTAAGTGGGCCACAGATTTGTATGTCCTCCCAATGCAAATTTTTAGAACACATTGAACTGTTTTCAATCCAATTTGCTCCATGTATCTCTGTGTAGCTGAAATTATATCATCAGGCCTACTTGAATCATCAAATTACCAGATGTTTACAACTTGTTGATTTACATTGGACTTACAAAATGCTCATATACATCTGCAACTCCATTGAGCTTTGGCAATACTATCCAGCAATTAAAAACAATTATGTGTAAGACCAGAAATGAAGGGGCCCTGCAAAGTGCAAAAGTTATGCCTGTGGTGAGCATTTCCATTCATCTCATGATGTATCCAAGAATATTATGAGCCAAATCAAGAGCTAGCAGTGAATGATGAAGTGCAGCACTAAATTAGAGATGATCAATAGGATAGAAATCAAAGCCAAGCTGAAATGTACAGTTAGCATCAAATGGAACACAGTTAGCATCTATATGTTTATCTAAAAGATTATTGGATTAACTTACAAAGGATACGTTAGTGAAACCACAGACCTACAAGACAAACAAATATAGAGGATTAAAAATTCACATTAACCAGGTCACTTTCTTGAATTAATAAGCAAACAGGATGTTGACATGTTATTTAGAAACCATGGAATGATCTTTGACATGAATGTAATTTCCCGTAAGATTCTATCATTCACGATTCCTAACTCACCTCGGGAGGAATCGATCGGCGGCGGCGCTAGGGTTCGAATAGGCGCCGGCGCGGGTTGGAATGGGCGGCGGCGTTTGGGTTGCAAACGACGGCGGCGCGAGCTAGCTAGGTTTGGAATCGGCGGCGGCGACAGGCTCGCTAGGGTTGGATTCGGGCGGCGGCGCGAGTTCAAATTTTGGCAGCCCTTCCGGGGTCAAAGTCGACGAGCCGAGAGATTGAAAATCCTGGGCGCGACGACGTGGCTGTGTATACCTCCATTTACCGTGGCGGATGGTCAAGAAGAACCGCCACTGATAAAGCACTGGACGCTCCGACGGAGGCACCGGTCGCGTCCGACGCTTGCCAGCAACAGGCGAGGGAGGACGAATCATCGGACGGTGTGAACATCGACGCCGCGTCCGATAAAATTGCGTCTGCAAGGCGTCCGATGGTCGATTGCAAATGAGTCCCCGCCATCAAGTCGCTCATCGGACGCCGAGCGTCGATGCCCCACCACCGGGCGCGTCCGATGCTGCAGGGCAGGTTTTCGAACCTCTCTGTGTTGTGTCCGACGTATGGAGGATCGTCCAGTGACACCCTTCGGAGCGTCCGATGTTTGCACTGTATCTGCTGCACTTCACGTACTCATCGGACGCTGCCGTCAGCGTCCGTTGACCTTCCTACGGGCGTCCGATGCAAAGAAAACGCCTCCTTTCACATCCGCTTCAAACACTTTGCGAATGGCTTCGACTCCAATCAATCATAGGCCTATTCTAGAACTGTCTAGCACTAATTTTGACAATTAGGCACCACACCTAACCATTAGACACGACTATAGGTCGAGCTAATAACTTGCACCCCCTTAATAGTACGGCTAAAGGAGAAACAACGTCCTACAAACTAATCCAAGTGTCAAAATAACTCCATCGACACTTGGAACTACGCATCATTAACCTTGCCGTCCATCCTTTTGAAAACCGAAACGATTTCATCATAAGGGGGCATGAAAACCATTATCATAAGATAGAACAGGATATGGAGCAAATGAGCAACGACAAGTGACATAACATATAAGAGAATATCAAGTAGAGAGGACAATCAAACCACATGTCACATGTCATATGATATATCACACCACGAAAAGTATGTAAGTATCTAAGCAAGTATCTCACATGAAACCAAAACCATGAATGGTATGCATGCATGAAAGTGTATGACACACCAAAAGTACCAAAAGAACTAGCTCCCCTCACACGCTCCCCCTAAGTCTATCATAGTCGACCCTCTCCCCATTTGGCGTGAAGCACCAAAACCTAAGAGTCCGGGGTGGATCGCCAGACGAAGTCGGGTCCCGAGGAGCGCCTGTGTCATCTCAAACCGAGTGTAGTCAGTGGAGGAGTCCGAACTCGAGTCCGCCGAGTCTCGGCCGGCCCTCTCGTCTCTAGAGCCGGTGGAGAAGCGGGCGGGGCCACCGACTCGGTGATCGGGTCAACCTGGCTGGGTCTCGACGGTGGTGGTCCGACCTCGTGGCTCGTGAGTAGGTGCAATCAAGAAGAAGGAGCCACCGCCACCGGTCCGGTCTCTACTGCCGACGTAGTCACGCCACGCCTCTCGCGGATAGGTGCCTTAGAGGTAGGAGCCGAAGAAGGAGGCCGACCGACGGGCACGAGAAGCTATCACCGCCACCCGGTGTCCGGAGGTGTAGAAGTATGCGGTGGCCGATCGAAAGGAGGCTCGGATGAGGCAACCGACGAAGGAAGAGTCTCGGTAGTAGTGCCGGTGTCCGTCACGACCTCGGTGAGCTGAAACAGAGACCACGGGGCCGACTCGGTGGGCGTCGGACAACCGGTCAACTCATCGACGACGCTCCAAGAGTCGGAGTGGGCGGCGGAGCCGACTCGAGTGAGCGGTGTGAACCCCGTGTGAATGGGACTGAAACCGAGGGACGCACCAAGGATCTGCGGAACCCGCCGAGTAGGAGAGGTGTACTGTCGAGAGACCCCGAGTGAATGTGGTACCTGAATCTGTGAGTCGCTGGCCGAAAGCCGGGGCCATCTGACCTGGTGTGTAAACGGCCATGTGGAAGCCGGAACGGCAGACTCTGAACTCCACTCTGCCGAGGCCGACTGAAGCCCACCGGGCTGTAACGCTGGAGTCATCCGCACTGAGGGATCTGAATCCCGATGGCCCGCACCAAACCGTAGATAAGATCAAGAGCCGGGCGTGTTGTGCCTCGGGCGCCACGCCAGAAGCGAGCCTGCTCCTGCTGAAAGGCGTCCTGTCGGGCTCGAATCTCTGCAAGCTGAGCGTTCACAACGTCGCGGTCCTGACGACGCTCCTGCTCAAGGCGCTGCTGACCCGAAGTGAGACGGTCGAGAAGCTCAAGAACTGCTGGGTCGGAGCGAGAACTGCTGGCCTCGGCGTCGTGAGCACGAGAGGGCATCTGTGGAATAGGCTCGTAGTCGGCGTCCTCACTGTCAGACGGGTCTAGCTCAAACTCATCCTCAACCCCCCGTGCCTCCCGCCGCTTTAATCGTGCAAGCTCGTCTCTGCCAGTCTGAGTACGAATCGCGGGCGCCCTGCTCAGCCCCCCGCCTCAGAACCACTGGCCTCCGGGTCTGCTGGATAGGAGTAGCTTGCGCCAACGACCGAATAAGCTGAGAGAGGTCGTAAGACGGAAAGTCAGTGGTGCTACCACGATACTCCTGAAGGGCAGGCTCAGGCATTGGCCGCACGGTTCGTCGAATAATCGAAGTCGCCAGTGAGCGTACGGTAAGTGCCTCTTGCCCTTGAAACCCTCGTAGATGACATCCTGAATCTCACAGAGCATCAAATCCCAAATATCAAACTCAAGCCGTGAGACGAGGTGGAACAGAAGCCACTGCTGCAGGTAAGTGAGACCGTCTCTGTACCCCTCTCTGAGAAGAACTGTCCGCCTCATCACTGAATCTAGCACACGAGCCGGTGGGGATCAAATCCTTGGTGCACCGCTAGATCCTCTCCAAAGCCCTCACCAAACAAGGGACGAACGTCGTCGGTGTTGGGGCGAATACCACCGTGAGGGCGGCGAGGAGGGTCAATCTGGAAAGCACAAATGGTGAAGTTTGGTGCCGAGCGAGTCAAGTGTAGAACCTCTCGAGCCCGATCACTCTCAATCCGGCGGGCACCCCTCAAGCTGAACTGAATAAACTCATGGTCGGGTCAATCCAAACCGTGGCGTAGAACTCTCGGATCCAGGACTCCACGCACAAAGCCAGACCGCCAAGCAAGTCGGCGAGCCCGGAAGGTACCTGTGTGGGGTCGAATGTGCTCGCCTACAACCTCAACAATCCTCTCAACCTCGCAGCACACGGTGACCTCCAAACGAAACCCCGAGCGCCGGGGTAAGCTCGGTAGAAGTCGCCGTGAAGAGTAGTGTGAAAGCCCCGAGAACCTCGGGCTGTCTCTCCGGAGGAAACCACCGCTCAAGCGAACACGCCTGAGCGCCCGAACTGCTTGGAGGTGATCTTCCGTAGGTCATAGTGAACCACATCCGGCCACGCTGAACCCGAGGGGCACGAGCACCACGCCTGTCTCTCTCAGAGCCTCTTTGGAGCTCCCCGGTGGTGTCGCCCGGGTACGAAGTACGAGTGGAACGCCTAGGTGGGCGTTGAGCTGTCTCGATGCCGCTCCTCAGCACCTTCGCCTCGGCCGACTCGCTATTGCCGCCGCGGCCTCCTCGTGCCTCTCAGAGAAACTGTCCGGCCCTCAAGCCTCACACGGCGGCCACCAATGTGGGAGACCAGCCCCTCTCTGCCCCTGCGTCACGCATCGGGCCACCGCAAGAGCTGCATCCGCCGCCACGCTGATCTCGAGTCCGCTTCTTCTTCTTCTTCGGCTGCTCAACCATCGGCTGCTTACCGGGCCGACGAGGACGAGGTGGAGACTCGTCACCCCGGGAACCACCGACGTTCTTGCACCTCATGGGGACAAGGACAAAAGAACCACTGTCACGGAGTTCAACTGCCACTGCCAACCCGACTTGCTGCACAAGATAGGAATGGGAAGGATATATATAAGCATGTAATATGACTAGAGATGAGAAAAACCTACTCGGGAGGAGGTAAGATATGGAGGAGGGGTTTGGTACCTGAGATAAGCGAGAACCTGCGAAGAGATGAGCAATTCGACACGGCAGGGCACCACGACAAACGTAGGACACTGCAACGAATGATGTGCCAAGCACTTGAGCCAAACGACATGTCAACGGCAAATGATAGACATTAAGGCATTTTGATGAACACCTTGAGGGAATGGTGGGGAGCTTACCACGCAGAGAGGAGAAGGAAGAGAAAGCCGTGCGTGGCAAGCAGGAGAGGGGCCGCTGGAGTCGTGGAGGAGGATGCAGTGGTCGACGGCTTCAATGGCGGACGGCGGCGTAGCGACCAATCTGGCGGTGGCGCTGCCGAGACGGCGCGGCGAAGCGCGGTGACCGCGGGGCGAGCACGACACGGGAGCGCGAGAACAGGCGAAGCGCGGGCGGCGTGACGCGGTGGCGCGGTGGAACGGAGGCGGGAGACGAAGGCGCCGGAGTGGACGACGATGGGTACGGCGGCGCTGCACGGCGGCGGTTCGCGCGGCGGACAACGAAGAACGGGCGGCGGCGCGGGCGGTTTACGAAGAAGGAAGGAGCAAGGAAGAGGCCCCACCGGTCAGATTAAATGAGAAACGGTTCCCGGTCTTCAATATAGCGTCGGACGCTCAGATGGCACTCCCCATCGACGCCGGGAAACTCCTGACGCAACTCATAGAGGGTTGTAAACCGACCTCGAGCACCGGACGCTGCTCGGTGGTCCGCAAGATCGGACAAGGCTGAGCGTCCGATGAACGGTTGGCTAGTTTCGGCTGAAATCAAAACAGTCGTCGGACGCACCGACGCTAATTCTTCGGACGCACGTCGTCTACTGTTCATCGTCCGATGCTGCCTTCACGCCAGTCCTTTCTGCAGTCGTCGGACGCGTACTTATGTTCCTCGGTAGCGTCCGATGTCTGCGTCCGATGCTTTAATTTTGCCTGTTTTCCAATGCAACTTCGACGCAACTTTTCCCAACCAAGTCCCAACCATCAAAGAGCCAAATAACCACCGATTGGACCGGCTTGAGATGTCTCCCTCAAACTCTCAATTTTAAAATATTTTGCCCGAGGCTTAGATGTTTTTTAACCAAAATAAGCGATAAGAGCGAACGAGGAGACATCGTGACGGCCACCAAATATGGTATATAACCAATAGAAGCGCCAAATGCCCCCTATCGCTTGGGCGTAATGGTTTACATGCCCCCTTATGATGCCATTTGATCACGCTCAAACTAAATTGAAAAGAGACGACAAAAACATCACATTTGCATATGCAATGCAATACATGAATTTAAAACTAGTCACTTGTCACACCCCGATCCTTGGTTAAGCATGTTCCCCACACTTTGGGGCGGTTATCTTAACCAAGTTAGCTAAGTTCTACGTGGAAGACATAATTTAAACAAATTTATATTACAACCACAAGTTCAAAGACAACCATAAATTCAAATACATCACAACTTAGCAACGACAAGTTCAAATGCATCACAAGTTCGCAACCACAAGTTCAAACACAACCACGAGTTCAAATACATCAGGTCCAACTTTATTGAGGCCTTGCCGCTTCCAGTGTCTCAAGAGGCAGCTGCATTGGTGACACCATCGACGTCGGTACATTCTTGGCTTTGTGTTTCGCTATCTCGGTGTCATCACCGGTGTTTGAGGGCTATCTCGGTTCCATCGGATCTCATGGAATCTCCTTCCGATGAACCGTGAGTGATTGAATAATGGGAGCACCAATCAGGGTAGGAGTTGTTGTTGCCGCAAAACCACCTTGTCCGTAAGTCCCCGCATCGTTCTTAGTGTTCTCATCTATGGGTTGCGGGTACAATGTGTATCGGATTATGTCCGTGGCTGCAATGAGAGTGACAATTGTTAGAGGGGACAATGTAACATTAACAAAAGCAATGTTGTGTTGTAACTGCAGTTACCATAATTTTGTCTCACAACCGCCACGTTTTGGGGGGGCCGGATGGTATTTTGCATCAATCCAAAGTGGCCACATGTGCGTGTGACATCACGACCTTCAAGTTTTCCACCGATGGCTACAAAGTAGCAATGAGAGGGATAGCTGGTTTCGTGCATATGTCCTCACCGAATATGAGAGTTCTTGTCTAATCGGTTGGACACTATAAATGTGACAGATGTTTGCAAGGACTCTCAGACGCATAAGGATGCAGGAGGTAAATATGCGGTGGCATGCCGATATGACAAGGTCGATGTCAAAGTTTCGTAAATGTGATGATAGTGGGGGTCTAGTTGGTGTTGTGAAATCGGGTATTCTTTTTATCAAAGGGGAATAAGCCGGAACCATACAAGGGCGTCCACGGCATGATTGGAAGATAGAATTCACCAACTTGAATGAATGGGGATGCAAGGACGCGGCTGAAATCCTCGCTAGAGCTGGTGAGGCACACCTAAATCAGCAACAAATCTCATAATATTGGCCGTGGGAATGACGACACCCGACTCCCGCCAGATATTGCGTGATGTATGCGCCATTGTGATTCACCCGGTATAGTGGTGTCGAAGTACGCGAATGCACTTGGAGGCACCTTGAGAAGCACTAAGCGGCCGTAGACACTTGGACTATACATGTCGACCTCAGTGGCGTCAAAGATTGTGAGGTATTGACGGTTGAAATGTGCCATCTCCCCGCAAAACGAAGGAACAAATGACCGCCAACAACACAACTACAAAGAAATAATATTACATGTTTAGTTGGTAAACACACATAAGTAGCTATATATGATCGAATATGATTAGTGTTTTTGCATTGTTGATTATAAATATTAAAATAGTTTGATATTTACAATAAGCAACCAGCTAGACATGTTCATGCATGTATGAAATGAAGCACACATAATCATGTATAATAAAGCACAAATAAGGAGAAAAGAGAAAACTTGAACACGAAAATGGATGTGGTCAAGGGTCGACAAGGGTAGGGTCATTCGAGGCTCGACAAGGAGTAGGGTCAGGAGTCATGACATGAGATCTCAGATGACCAACATCTGTTGACACTATATTGTACCAACCACTTGCCATGGACGGGATGATAAGCCTAGTATTGTGTTACGACTAGATAACCACAAGGATTGATGTGACTTAGAGCGTTAGGCAGCATACCTCCAACCATTTCAATTTTTTATTGGTGATTTCACTGAGCATGATGGATGAGGCATGAGCTACTCCTTGATTCGAAGAGTCATATCGGTTGTACCCTCACTCAATTGAATAGGTAAACTAAAACATGTACCAATCTGCAGTTTTGACTTATATTGGTCATTCGATCGCTCTCCATTATGAGCATGCTCATGACTTATAGCTTTGGAGTGTGGGCAACGGACTCATGGAAAATTAAGCTCCAACCTTAGGCTTATGTTCAATGCTACTGCTTAAACTTATGCTATGCTTAGATATTGATAGATGACATTTACTTTAGAGTTAAATACACTAGGTCCATATGAACTCTCAAAAACTAAATCTGGCACTAGAACTTAATCGTGTGCCAAAATAGCATCTGCATTTGGCATACCTCCGAGACGAGCACTGGCCGGCAATGGCTTCAAGACGGCGGATCTGGCGGGGGCGGAAGATGGCGGCGCCCCTGGCTTGAAGATGGCGGCGCCCCTGGCTTGAAGACGGCGGTGGTTGGGCTGGGAGATGGTGGCGCGGCGGGCGGCGCCAGAGGGCCCGGAGATGGCGGGCGCGGCGCTAGGCTCGGATGCAGGGCGTAGCTCTTCGGGGGTCGTGGTATGGCGCGACGTGAAGACTTCGGAAGAAGGAAGGCGCAACGGTTATAGGCAGGAGGGGATCAACGGTGGCGGTGGTGTGAAGCCAGCCGCCACGGTGGCTAAAGCGCCCGTTGAAGATACGATGACGTCCCGATGTTTCGATCCAAATTTTTTTACATAGCGCCCGGCGCACACAGCGTCCGATGACGGATATCGACGGTGCTACAAGCGGTCGGACGCAATACGTAGAGGTTTGAAAGCCTGTCCCACTGCCGGACGCGGTCCGAATAACGGTCAACCGACGACGCAAATAGTCCGATGAGTGGTGCCGTTAGAATTCATTTTGAAAACTTCCTGGACGACGCGACTAAAATTCCCTGACGCTGCATGCGTACTGTTTATCGTCCGATGACATACTTCGATGGTGATAGCTAGGGCTCATTGGGAAGTCATCGGACGCGCCCTATTCTTGCCGGTCGGCCGCCCGATGTGGCGCCCGGTGCTGCAATTTAGATTCGAGGCGGATTGAAGCGGAGGATTGTTGCTTATTATCGACTAAATCATATTACCAAGAGTGTAGTAGTTCATAATACTTCATAAAACCACATTGTCATACTAAGTTAATTATAAAACTTACCATCATGATAAAATTACTATTACATTAATATATTAAAAATAGATCACTTTATCGCAGCGCCTCCCACCGTCTTCTTCTCACCATCTTTGCGGGCCTGTGGCATCATCTTGGACTTGTTGAAGCGTGATTCGATGAGCTTGATCTTTGTGGATGCTCTAAAAAAGGTCGTGCTCTCCATAGTTGTTGTGTTCTTCGTGGCTCGACCCCGTCCGCCTCCCCACGATCCTCTCGCTTCCCGACACAACCACATGCCTCTTCTGTCCTTAGGAACCCCATAGTAGGCTAACTGCGGCGACCCGGCTTGCTAATACCCACCGGTCATCTTTGTAGCCGACATTTCCGAACTCCACGGTGGTTAGCCCATAGTCATTCACGGCAACCCCTCTAGGCTTGACCCATCGGCACCGAATATGGCTACCTGTAGGTTACCCCCCGTAATCAAGCTCCCATATCTCATCAATCCGCCAAAATATGATCTTCTTTGCCCCCCGCCGAGTCGCCGATAGCCTCATATCGAACACCGCCGTTTTGTGCCGCGCTTTTCTTATCTTTATCTTTGTGTGAAACCTATATCCGTTGATATCATACCCTTGCCACGTGGTGATCCGGGTAGAAGGGCCGAACGCAAAGCCTCTTAGCAGCCTCATACTCCAGTTTGGAGTCATTTTTTGCTATTTCTCGACAGGTATGTCGGCTCTTTAAGCCAAGCCGTGAAAGTCATCTTGTGTTGTTTTCGACCAAGGCCTCCGTGTTGGGTGCATTAGGCGCTGTTCTTATGTCATCTAAGTGTTGTGCAACGTAGTCCTCCATGACCACTAATTGATGACATACACCGTAATGAGCTTCTTGTACGCTTGTGTACGCTTACATCGGTGCGCATTCCTCCCCTCCCCGTGCACCCCATCCCTCGCGGTTTTACCTTCATGACGATGGACGGCCAAGCCAATCGCTCTTCCATCTCGTATGTATTTTGTGCAACAATTCACGCACTCCTCGGTTGTGTATGCCTCTATCATAGAGCCCTCCGGGTGAGCACGGTTAAGCACATATCTATTAAGGGTCGACATGAGGCGCCAGACGTCCACATCTGGTGTAGGTACACCGGGCCCACCTCAGATTCCGATCCACCATGTGCACCATCAAGTGAGGCATAATATCAAAATAAGATGGGGAAGCACATCTCCACCTGGCAAAGAGTCTCCGCGATGAAGGTTTTCAAGGATGGTAGGTCAGCCTTTGTCGATGACCTTTCTGGGTGATGCGGTTAGAAGAAGTAGCCGTGACGTGTGATGACCATCTTCACGCACGGACCGATAGCTTTGATAACAATTGGAAGGAACACGGCCAAGATAACATGACAAGCCGTGTGAGTTGTAGTTCGTCAATGTGAGGTCTTTCATCGAGACCGAACTCTTGATGTTGGAAGAGAAACCGGTGGGAACCTTGACACCCCGAAGCCACCGACACACATTCCTCTTCTCCTCGCTTGTCGTTGTAAGCCGCGCCGGGAGGACAACTTTACCGCTTGGGCGTTGGTTGCGGGTGAAGTTCGTCGTCCGATGCCCCGTTGACAAGATCCATCCTTGACTTCAATCCATCCTTTGTCTTCCCCTTGATGTCTAGCAGATGCCGATCGCGGGTTGCCAAATACATTTTTTCCAAGTGCATGCAAATCGATCGCATGGGGTGTATGCAAGGTCTTCCAATACGATAGGTACTTGAAGAAACATGATTTTTTTCTTAAAAGGCACGCGGACGTGGGGTTCTTTTTGCTCCTCGTCATTATCATCATCAAAGACGCTTTTCTTCTTCCTCGCTTCTTGGTCCCCTCTTCACCTTTTTTTCTTCTTTCCAAACTCGACTTCCATGTCCTTTACGATGCCAAAAACTTTTTCCCCGCACTCGTTGGTTCAGGTATGTCAAGTTGTGGTTCATCGTTGTTGTCAAAGTAATTGTTCATCTCACGCCTTCGGTACTGCGGGCCCTTGGGAAGCCATCGTCTGCGTGCCTCATGTACACCATCTTCTTTGGATCCCTTTAAGGTAAGCATAGCAGGTACCGGCCGATGCAAACTACGCAACCACTTTTCCCTTTGATCTGCCCCGACGGTGAAAAAAAGACCAGGGGTAATCGCTGATAGTAACAAAGATGATGGCTTTCAGAGTGAAGTCCTTCCCCCGTGGTTGCATCTATCATCTTGACCCCTTTTTCCCAGAGTGTCCGTGATGTCCTCCATCAGCCTTAAACACGCCTATATCATTGCCCGGCCGCTTTGGTCCCAAATAAGCATGGTAAGCATAAGGTACCTCCGCTTTCGACAAAGATAGGGAGGTAGGTTGTAGATGGTCGATGACCGCCAAGTGTCGGCGTGCCGCCAGGTCACCAAATGGATTCATCCCATCGCCGATTTTCGGCTTAACCCGACGTTCCTTTGCCTCTTTGCCAAATTCCGAACATGCTATCAAACGCCTTAATCGCCGCCATCGAAGGGTGTCGCAGCTTGCCATCACCCTTAAACTTATCACGATCACTAGATGCATGCCACGACATCAGCTTCGCAGATCCTCAGGGTCCCAAATAGAGCACGTAGCCGATCGATCACGGGAAGGTACCACAATCGATAGGGGCAGGACTTCTCCTCCGAATGTATCCCTCTTCGCCCTCCTCCACCTTAGACGAGACCTCGTGTTGCATGATTCTTTTTTGGCCACCTTCTTCTTAGACCCATCCTGGGGCCCCCCATCGCTCGGATCCGCCCGACAACCAGCATTCTTCTTGTACCGACCGAAGCCACAGTGCGGGCAGCTTTGGAAACTCTCATACCGGCCCCGACACAGGATACAATGGTTAGGGCGGGCATCAAACTTCTTAACATTTAGGCAACTGGCCGAATCGCCTTTCTTCGCCCGATAACGTGTTGGCTTGCACCTTGTTATCCTTTGGGAACGATCACCAAGGACATGTAAGTAGCTCGTTGAAGCTCATGTCCGACCAACCAAAACGAGCCTTCAACATCAGCATGTGCGGTTAAAACGCAGCGCAAATCCACTTCTCGGGACAATCCTTTGTACAACGGATCAATTGTCGCTTGCTTCATCTCTAAAATTCTCCAACCACCTCGCATTACCGAATAGAATATCATCCTCGTCGTAGCGGTTCACTATGGACTCCACAAATTCCACGCCATCATGCGGTTGGAGGAGTACAGGCTCACCTTCTTGGTCCCCAGCCATCATCATCACTATGTCTTGGGCTTGGTCCCCGCCATCATCTTCACCAACACTAGTACCGATGCCACGAGGGTTGTCCTCCACCTGGTCGCATCAGAAATAGTCGACGAGTATGCTCTAGACGATGGACCGGCAAATGGAACTTCAATTTCCCCATGATAGGTCCGAACCGTGTAATCCTTAACAAAACCATACCGCATCAGGTGTGATTGCACCACATTGTTCGGATGAGCTTTCTTGTTCGCACAACTTTTTACATGGACATATGGTGGTCTCCGCTTCACACTGAAGTCGATGTTTCTTTGCGGGCGGCCATGAACTTTTTACCTCATTAAAGAAGGTCATATCATCGCACCCTTTGACGCCTGGTACGGTACATCCATTTGAACCGCTCCATGCAACAACCTCTTTTGGGTGTGCCCTTCCTTCATATCCAACGAAGTCAAAAGATTAAAAGTTTGAGGTGAACCAATTCATACTCCAACATAGAAACTATAAGTACAGCGTAATCCTATATGCAAAAGTGAAAAAGAAGAGGACAAAAAGGTGGAATAAATTTTGCAACCTCTTGTGGATGTGCTCTAACTTCAAATCTAATCCAAACTTAAATTTTAAGATGTATGTTCATACTATATTCGACATGGAAATTAAACGAGTAAAACAAAAAGGAGAAAAAGTGGAGAAAATTAGCTAGGCTACTCTCTTTTAGTGTGCTAGCTACTTCTCAATACAATCCAAACTTCAAATTTAAGATGAATGTTCATACTCTCCAAATATTGAAATGGAGTCCTACTACATGTAAAAAAATGTGAAGAGAAAAGCATAAAATTAGGTGGAGGAAAAGTTTGCAAACCTCTTGGATGTGTGTGCTCCTCGATCACGATAGCTCCTCCTTTAAATATAAGTCTAAACTATAAATTTGAGGTGATCATTTGTGCAAATAAAGATCAAAATGCACCCCACCATTCGTCGCCCCAGAAAGCAAGAGATCGAACCGCCGGCAGGAAGAAGAAGAAGGTAGCTAGGAACCGTACATTGGAAGCGTGGGATTTGTAGTAGTAATTAACCATGGCGCGCCTTATAAAAAACCGCCACAGTTAATTGCACTAAACGTGACGTTATTTGTTAGGACTAACCGCCACCGTTAATACATTAACTGTGGCGTTGAGTTCAATTAACCGCCTGTTTAATATATTAACCGTGGCGGTTGTTTACCGGGCGTTGTACTGTGGTTTGGGATTAACGGGCGGGTGTTGACTCGAAAGTGACCGCCACGGTTAATAAAACTGTGGTGTCACCCATAATCA
>JADLZL010000683.1:0-73131 GCA_015844335.1 Chrysopogon serrulatus
GGCACCGCGATCCACCGCTGCCTCGGGCGCTTCAGCCGTGGATGGGCACACAAGGTAAAAATCACGAGCGTGAAAAGAAGCGAACGCCGGGACAAACAAAGAAGGCGTGACATGACTTACGCGCAATTTAATCTTGGCACCGAACGGGACCTCCCTGCAAGGGGCCCTGGGGTGCCCCGACCGGGCGCCTCCGTAGGTGCCCCCGCTACATCCTCCGACCGGGCTTCTTAGCCGACGCGGGGCGGCCGTGGGGACGGGCCCCGGTGAGGGGAGGGCTCGGCTGCCTCCTTTCCTCTCGACGTCGCGCCCTCCCCGGGGACGCCCCCACACCGGAGCGCGCGCTGTCCCAAATCCGGGGGCGACGCCGGTCCCTTCCGGGCGCCTGCGCCGAGGACGAGTCGCTCCGCCCGGGCGCTCAACGCTACCACTGGGGGCATCCAACCCTGTGCAACGGGTTCAGCTCCTCCCCGTCCACTCCACTGTCGTTGCCGCCGGCCGTCATCAGATGTATTCCGACGGCCCGGCTCCCCGGGAGGTTCCCTTCGCCCCGGGGCGCTGCCGCAGCCCGAGCCAGTCCTCCTTCTCCTTCGCTTGCGGGTTCCGCGGCCGCGCTGCTCTCCTTCTTCTTCTTATCGCCTCGCGGCCGTCCACGCTTGGCCTTCTTCTCCGCGGTGATCGGGGCTTCGACGCCCCCGAGGCTTCCCCGCGACTTCGCAAGATAATCGGGATTAACGTAAAGAAGAAGAAGAAGAGGAACGGAGCGCACGGCAGCCTTACCAGACCGATGTAATCCCCGTCCGGCCGCATGGGGATCTTGAGCATTGCGAGGGCTCCACCAACGCCGCCGCTTCCGTCGGGGTTGAGGACCCCGGCGTCCGAGGGTCCTCGGCCGCCATCCGGTGCCCACCCGGCCGTTGCCGGGTCGCGATGTCATACAGCAGCGAGCGCCGATGCATGAGCTGGGCAAGACGCGCCGCTTGTGGAAAGCGGGCGATCACCGGGCCGAGGCGTCCAGCACCCGCCTTGGTCAAGCGCCAGAAAGGCGGTGAACACCCTCCACAGCGGGGTCACCTTCTCTGGGATCGGCCCCCCGCCGCCACGATGGCGGCTCGGAGGTGAACACCTTCCCGTGTAGGCGGGCAAGTGCCCATCGCCGTTGTGAAGGTAGAACCACTTACCGTGCCAGCCCGCGGTTCGAGGTGGCGAGCCTCGACGGATGTAATCCCCGGGTGATGCTTGGACCGCAGTCGAAGCGGCAGGTACCGCCGCTCCGGACGGCCAGCCTCTTCCCTTCTCCTTCTCCCTCTCCTTCTCCTTCCCTTTCTCCTTCTCCGCCTCGGCGGAGATTTCAAGAAAAGGGTGGCCTCAAGAAGTAAAGCCACAGGTCAGTGGGGTCGGCCGACGCCGAGGTAGCCTCGCACAAATGGGCCACGAAGACCGCGGCATGGGAGATGCGGTTGGGGGCGAGATTGTGGAGCTCCAGTGCCGAAGTGCTCCAGAGCGCTGCTGAGGAAGCGCCCCACCGGCATCCCGAACCCACGCCGTGGAACGCCGTGAAGCCTTCACGACGTGCCCCGACGGAGGGCGCGGGTGCTGGTGATCCGGCGGCGGAACGATCCCTCCGGCCGCCGATGTCGGGCCCGGATAAGCGGAGAAGACCCTTCTCCACTCGGGTCACCCGCCTCCGCCACGTCACGAGCACGACTCCCACTCCGCAACGCCGACGACATCGGGCCTAGGCGCCATCGAGAAGGCAAGGGACGGGCTAGGAAGACGGCGCGGGAAGGTTCCTCTTCTCTCACCGGCGGGCTCGAGCTTTTCTCTCTCGGGCGGCGGAGAAGGCAAGGGCAAAGAATAGCAAAGAAGCGAGAAGAAGGCCAACGCGTCCGCCGCATGTATTTATACCCGACGCATTCCCTTCTTTGCATTTGCGCGATCGCCCACGATGCGCCCACTGATTGCACACCACGCACGCCCGAGAGGCGCCGGGCGAAGCACAGCGGCCAGCCACGGGCTCAGCCCGCCCACCACACGCTGCACGGCACATCCTCACAAGCGATCCGGCCACGGAGCCCGGGGCCTCGCCACCACGCGCGGGCCACGGCTGAAGCCGCGGCGCCGCACATCACATCCCTCGTGGGACCCACGAACACGCGCAAGACGACAATCGCCACGACGGAGAACGTGGGGGCCCACCACCACCGCGCGCCCACATCCCGGCTACCGTCGCCCGAAAAACGCGCCCACACCCCACGGGGGGCAATACAGGGTTCCTTCTCCGCGAAGGAGCGGGCGCGACGCCCCATTTACGGTCCGAGGTTCGTTGTGCTAGCCCATCTAAGGGTTCGACAGCCCACCTCGTGGCAACAGAAGTCAAAGGGCAGCTCGGACGGCCTCATACCACGCCGGCTCCAGCGCAAGCTGGGGGCCGTCCCTCGTAGCAAAGATCCGAGGGGCCGCATGGCGCCTGCAGGGGGATCCTGCGTGGGAGAGCACCGAGCCCTCGGGACCCGACGGACGGGACCCGAGCCCCGCCTCCCGTGCATACCGCGGCGGCTCTTATGAACCGCGCCCCGGCCCAAACCCAACCCCTAGCGAACGGGCACAGGCGGTTCACTTGGATCCACCCGATTAACAGCTCACCGGGCCTAGTCGTGGTTCGACACTCGCCGACGATAGCACGATGAAGTCCACCCTCCTCCTTGCGGAAGGGAAGCCGAGGTGCGTAAAAAACTAACGACTAAGTACCAATCGGGTTCCCCGTCGCTACGAGGGCACGGGGGGCCCCAATGCGCGAACCGGCCCTGAAAACGTCCTAACACTTAACCGAACCCCTGACGAGCCGACGGGCACGGGGCTCGGGCAAGACGAACCGTTCGTCCACCAAAACACGCACAAGCCCCCGGGACGAGTACTCACACTCCTCCGAGGCCTCGGGGGTTACACCCGGCGGGTGCGCTCGCGCGCCCCCACCAGAGAGCACGGCTCCCGAGACGGTTCCCAAGATAACCTCAAACCGCACCGCACGAGCTAACCGCAAGCCCCTCGAAGGAGTCCCCAGGACTCCACCGAGGCCTCGGGGTTACTACACTCCTCTGGAAGGCCACAAGCCAAGACCCCGGGAGTGTGTCGCTAGCAACCGAGGAAGCACGACCTCACCTTTGAACGAGTGCTCCCACTCCTCCAGAGGCTCTGGGGGCTACTGCCGGGGACCAAAATAAGGGCCCCTAAGGAAAGCCCAACAAACGCAAAGCCCAAATTTCAACGGACCTCCCGCGACTCTAGCCGGGCCACGACGCCGGCACACAAAGAGCACGCCAAGCCTCTAGCCCATCCGAGCCCACACCGCCAAGGGCTCGGACGAGCCACTTTTCCGCCCGCCCGAGCCCCCCGGGCGGGGCCTCTGGACGGGAATCCATTCCTCCGCCTCGACCGAGCCCCCCGGGGCGGGGGCCTTGGACGAGCGATCCGTTTTCCGCCCGCCCGAGCCCCCCGGGCGGCCAGGCCTCTGACGGGCGCGCCGCACTTCCCGGGTCAAACCAGGCCTCCGACTTGACGTATATCCGCCCGCCCGCCTTCCCACAAGATTTCTTGTCGAGTAACGCTTATCCCCCGGGCAGGATGGGAGCCGCCCGGGTCACGACTCTCGGGATTACGTTATCCTCCACAAGGGAGGCCATGCTCGCCACCGTGGGGCACCTTGGTTGTCCAACCCTTCCGACAAAAGTCAAGTCACCGAGGCCCCGGGAAGCGGCCGCCCAAGCCAAGGGTCGCCACCCAAAGATCATCCTCCGCATGTGAGTCGCCAAGTAGGGCGCCGGTCAAAGCAACTTGATTGCTCTCCCGGTTTTCTCGAGCCCGGATGGGCGGCGATTGCCCCGATGACGGCTCTTCCTCAGGCTAACCACCCCGCGTGACGGGCGATAGCGCCGAGGCCCTCCGAGCCTCGGAACTGTGGCGAAGTCAAAGCTACAAAGACGCCATCGGGGGACAGATACGACTCCCCGGCCTCTCCATCAACTCCTACGAGGACATCCGCTCCTTCCGTTGGATGGGACGGGGATGCGACTCTTCAGCGACCACGCCCATGCCCCCGCCGCCAAAGAAGCAGTGCAAGGGCCCACGCCGGGGTGGCCTCGGCGTAAGGATGGCGGCGGGCTCCGAGGCCTTGAACCAGAGAAAAGAGCGGCTTCTCACATACGGCAACTCTATGTAACTCCCCTACCCCCCCTTCGGCTATAAAAGGGGAGGCAGGGCCCGTAGACAACAAAGGCTCACATAGACGCACCCACAAGCTCGATATTGGCACTCCACTCAATCACCACGAGACTTGGGACTGGCTCCTCTCTCTCACACCGCCAGTACACCCTACCTACAAGCACTTCGGTGCAAAGATAATACAAATTCTCCTCACCCCCATCGGACGTGGGGCCTTCATTTGCCCGAACCAAGATAAACCCTTGTGTCCATCTTGCATACCATCCGGAGCTGGGAGCACGCACCTCAAATTCACTCGTCGGGGCAAGGGCCACCAGTTCTAGCACCGACAACTCTCGTACTAATAAGTTAAAGGCGGACGAAGGGAGTACTCTCGTACTAATAAGTTAAAGCCTCAATCAGTGTACCGTGTACCCTTCTAAAGTTGCAGTGATTATTATTATTATTTGTAAAGCTTGTCCTGATGCTAGCGGCGGCATTCATTCATGTAGAGTACTGTATGCATATATCCCTTCTAGAATAAAGAATGACGTTTAATTTACAGGCTTCTGGAAGAAACACAAATCGTACGGCAGTTCTGCTCATCTTCTGCTTGACACTATGGCGGATTGGCGGCCATGTCAGTTTAGGACCGGCAGATTTGCCTGCACCAAGTACAAGTAGCTCCCTAAGCTGTCAATTTTTCAGTGTATGTCATGTCTTCTGGAGTAGAACAGCAGCCTGTAAAATTTCTCTTACAAAAGGGAGAAACGGAAACGCGGCGACAAAACAGTTTTCCACTCCAATTAACTGCTGCTTCTAGAAAGTTAGGAAATGATTAGTACTATTTGGCAGAGCATTGACTGGTCTCCCGCTGGCAGACCCCCACAGAGATTGCCACCTGCCGAATCCACTGCTCAGATTGCAGAGGTTGAGCTGGTGCGGAGGAAGCGTCGCCGCGCACAACGTCAGCTGCCGAAGGAAATTTCCATGGCTGGCTCGCCTTTGCTGACCATGACGACCGTGATGGAGTCGCCATGCGTGGATCGGCTTCTCAGAGCTGCCGTCCAAGGGAACAGAAAAGTCGCACTGGTGCCCACTGCTCTAGTGCTCTTCTAGCACACCCACCAGGCCAGTGTCCTGTCATGCATACCACTACTGAACTTAAAAATTCTTTTACGTGCCTCTTTGCCTCTGAATATACACCGTATCCTATCATATGTTGGGCCTTGTTTAGATGGGGAGAGGAGAGAGATTGAAAAGTCCTGTAGCACTTCATTTTTATTTGGTAAATATTGTCCAATCGTGGCCCAACTAGGCTCAAAAGATTCATCTCGTGATTTACAACCCAACTATGCAATTAGTTATTTTTTTATTTATATTTAATGCTTTCTTTACATGTGGCAAACAATTTGTGAGAGGAGAGAGATTGAAAAGTCCAGAAGCATTTCGTTTGTTTGTGGTAAATATTGTCCAATCATTGGCCCAACTAGGCTCAAAAGATTCGCCTCGTGATTTACAACTAAACTGTGCAATTAGTTATTTTTTATTTATATTTAATGCTCTTTACATGCGGGTACAAATTGATGTGATGGAGGGAGAACCAAAAAACTTGCAAATCTAATGTGCATCTAAACAAGGCCTTGGAGTGAAAAGGATTCAGTCGTTCAAACATGTCACTGTCTTTGATCGATGCAGCACTTTAAAATGGTGCATTTTTGGTGCGAATTCAGCATTGCTCATCAGTCTTTTAGATGTGTATATTTACTTCTGGAAAAATGGTGTGAACGTCAGACGAGATAAGGTACCAGATCACCATCACTACTACTAGATCGACTTGCCTTCCCAATTAATTACCCATAGACTGAATGATTGGTTGGCTTCGAGAGAAGAAGGCTAGCAGCCTCTCTTGTTGAGTGTTGACTAGTCTACAGAACAGACAGGAAGCCGCACGAGGGCCGGCTAGGGATGCAGACAGAGGAGAGATGCGGCCGAAAGAGAGTTGAGCAGTCCGTCTGCGCTCTCCGGCGTCAAGCTCCCTGTAGTCTCTGGCATCTTGATCCCGGAGTCAAGATGGCTACAAGGAGAACGGACAGGCTGTCAAGGTGAATCACTCGTCGGATAAGGTCCATGCCGAAGAAACCTACTACTAGTACACCTTCTAGTAGAATGGAAAGTCTTGTACGTATGTCCAAGTGTAGTGTACTCTGAGCATCACGAGATTCACAGAACTGAACTGTAAGCCTGTACTATTAGCCTACCGTGTCTCTGGATCTGAGTCCAATACGTCTGGGAAACATGTCTACCTCTACCATCTAGAAGCATAGCACACTAACTGCAGGAGGAGAAAAGGGAGGAGCCCTGAAGACAGTGGCGGATCCAAGTGCAGCCTGTGGGGCCACCTGGCCCCACAGGTTTTGATAAAATATAAAGAAAATTACTGTAGCATATACTAGCTGGCCCCACAGCTTCTACTAACTGGCCCCCCAGGTGTTGATCGCTGGATCCGCCACTGCCTGAAGAGAGACATCACATTTTGATATCTGTATCATGGCCTGTATTTTCGCCATTCGAGAGGCCGCCACCACCGCAGCAATTGATGACTTCTTGCAGCGTATTTCACTTGCGTGCACACTCTCAGCAAAAGGACAGACAGTGCATTGCAACAAACGAGAGATGGGAGTCTACCGGACGACTGAATAATCTGGTTCTGGAGAGAAGAAACTTCTCTTCAGGACTGCACATCGCTATCTGCACCTGCACGGCGGACGCAGGCAGATTACACCCGTACGTGTGTGGATGGGAATGCTCAGCGTCACCGGCGGTGTCCGTTTCTGTATTCTTAGGTTGAGAAAAAGGGAGTGTGATGGACAAGAAGAAGTGGTGATTGCCTAACTGAGGAGAGCCACTCGTCAGATTGTGATCTGCGACCAGGGTATCAAAAGGCAGAGTGGCAGGCAACATTTTGGTGTGAGTAGCGTGGAAAATCTTATGCGAGAGCTGCAGACACGATCGACCAAGAATTATATACGGCCCATAAGTGTGCCATTCATTTGGGAAGGAAAAAAAAAAAAAAAACCTCCACCAAGCCGATTTGTGCCCGGGCGGCGGGCCGCGGGCCTGGGTCCAGTAAGCAGCTCAGCACAGGGGAGGGCGGCCGGTTGCGCACGCTCACACCGTCGTCGGCCGCCACCACTCGCTGCTCAATGTGCTGAGTCTGAGTGTGTGCAAGTGAACTCCGCTGCAAAAGGTGTGCAAGTGAACTCGCTACTCAGCGTATTTGGCAGGTATTATAAGCCGGCTGATAAATTAAAATAACTGATTTTCAACGGTTGATAAGCTCGCTGATAAACAGGTGTCGGCCTCTCGAATGACGAGAACACAGATACAGATATCAAAATGTGATGTCTCTATTCAGTGCTCCTCTTTCCCCCTTTTCCAACTGGTGTGCTATCCAGCTATGCTTCTAGATGGTAATAGACATGTTTCCCAAACGTATTGGACTCAGATTCAGAGACACGAGTGCTGGTACAGGCTTACAGAATTCTGTGAATCTCGTGATGCTCACAGTATACACTACACTTAGACATATATATAAGTCTATCCACTCTATTGGAACGTGTAATAGGTTTTCTTCGGTATGCATGGTCCTTATCTGACGAGTCGTTCGCCTTGACAGCTTGTCCGCTCCACTTGTAGCCATCTGGACTCAGACGAGCGGAATCCAAGATGCCAGAGACTACAGGAGCTTGCGGCTGGAGAGCGGAGACGGACACAGCCTCGACTCACGAGTCACGGCCGTATCTCTCCAATATCTCTATCTGCATCCCTAGCCTCATGCGGCTTGCTGTCTGTTCTTATATTCTGTAGCGTCTAGTCAACAAGAGAGGCTAGTCTTCTTCTTTCGAAGCCAATTATTCAGTCTATGGGTAATTTAATTGGGTAGGCATGTCGATGCAGTGATCTACCTTGTCTCTCGTCCCACCATTTTCCAGAGGCTGAGAATTTTTATGTATTGACAACCGTAGTGTCAAGTATTTTCTCCATTCTAAATTACAAATCGTTCTAGCCTTTTCTAAATATAGCGCATATAAGATTTTTATTTAAAATGGCTGTTAATTATAATTTGAATGTAGGGAGTACAAGAAGCACAGAAGAAGTGTGTGTGGCAATTTTTGTTCATTCTAGAAGCCTAGAAATAAAATGCGCTCCCTTCGTCCCGTAAAAAGAGTCGCTGTAGAACTTATACTGATCAAACTTTCTTAAGTTTGTCTTGATTTTGTAGAAAAAATAATATTAACATTTGTATCCTCAAATAAATTTATTATGAAAATACATTCAATGATATATCTAATGATACTAACTATATGCCATAAATATTAATATTATATATATATATATATATATATATATATATATATTAATAATTAAAGTTAAACGTGTTTGACTTCTTAGAAAATGACATTTTCTATGAGATAGAGGGAATAGTTTTTTTCTTTCTAGAAGACTTATACACAACTCAAAGATAAACTACTAAATTACTTAGGAATAAATACATCAAAGATAAAATAATAACACAACCCACAAAAAGAAGGCCGATGATTCACTTTTTAGATGGGTTTGATGGGGTTGAAAGACTAATTCATAAAATTAAGCAAATTCAAATTGGGAGATGGCCCTCAAATTAGATTCTCGGAAGATATTTGGTTGGGAAGACAATCCCAACCCCTTACTGTGGTTTTTTTTACCGACCGTTTCATGGGAACCGCCGGCCACCTAAGGTTTTAACCTAACCGCCGGTATAAATCGGTTACCGAAAAAACCGGCCGAATTCAAATTCTAAATTTGAATTTTGAAGTAGACTTAGTTCAAACGGTTACGACCGGCTAACCGGCCGGTTAGTAGCGGTTCACGGCCGGTTAGAGCGGTTTACCGGGCTCGGTAATCCAATGATGTCAAAATTTTTCAAATGAAAAATGAAAAATGTTTTAAAAAATGCTAGAAAAATTTTAAAAAATACTTCATGATTTATAGAATCCAATGATGTCAAAATTTTTCAAATTTGAGTGCGTTTAGTATATTTTTCGACCTTCATGATTTAATGGGCCTTAATGGGCGGCTCTTTTTTTTTTTTTTTTTTTTTTTTTTTTTTCAAACTTCTAAACGTCTAAATAAATACTAAACGAACTCAAATTTGAAAAATTTTGACACCATTGGATTCTATAAATCATGAACTATTTTTAGAATTTTTCTAGAATTTTTTTAAAATTCAAATTTCAAATTTAAAAACCCTAGCGGTTTGAAATTGCCAAACCGAACCGGTGCGGTCGGTTTTATCGGTAACCGCCAAACCGGCCGGTTACCGAACGGTAGAAAAACCATGCTTAAGGCACTATGTCCAAACGTGTATAATATTGTTCAGCAAAAAACGCTCCTGTAGCCACAACTCTCGCCACTGTACCTCTGAATGTCTCTTTTAGAAGGGCTTTGGTAGGAAACAAAGTTGACAGTGGCATCATCTAGTAGCTAGAATAGTGAGCATTCAGTTATTGGTAGAAAGGGGTGTCTTTTTTTTTGCTTGTTAAAAGAAAATGGATGTTTCACTGTAAATTCAATATATAGATATACTATCAAAACAGGTTTTTTATGTATTCCAGGAAATTTGGCGGTTAAAGATACCACTCCCGGTATTTGTTCTAAAACCATTGTAAATTACTGGCCCTAATTTTCTTTTTTCCGAAACGGGCCACATCTACATGTTTAGATGACCAGTGAGCCCAATAACTTTACATCCGGTTTGGCCCAAAACTGTTGAAAAAAAATCATCTACACAGGCCTGAGAAAAGATACGACAAATATCGGGCTCTCCTCCGCTCGCGCTCGGTGCCGGTGTGGCGAACCCATGGAGCCACGCTGCCTCCGCACCCGACCCCGACGGTCCCCCTTCCCCTCCCCCAACCACACGTCGAGACCTTGATGACCGCTCGCCTCGCCGCGGAGTCAATGGCGGCCTCGAGCGAGCGCGCGAACCTGATCCGCAACTCGATCTGGGGCAAGGGCGCGCCGGGCAGGAGGTAAAGAGATCGACGACGGGATGGGTTCGGCTCAGACGGCACGAGCGAGGACGGTCTAGCTGAGGTAGGGATCGGCGGCGGAGAGGCTTTGCGCAGCAGAACGGTGAGGTAAGCTTCTAACGTCTCACAATTTCTTTGCCAAAGTCTGTGTGATATTCTGTTCTTGGTGATCCTCATTGATGGAGGAGTTCGATTAGCCATTGATTCTTTGATTGAGAGGAGTACATGTGGTGATTGAAACGAGAGAACGATGTGTCTGGCTAGATCGATAGGATATGATGCTAGCAGTAGTGAGAAAGACACCAATGCAGGGTCACCTTTGGTTTCTGCCTGCTTGCAGCTTGCAACCAGCAACGCATCAGAGAGAAGAGGATTGCAGATTCCAGTCAAGGGGTGTATGCAGTCCATCTCTTGTCCTTTTTTTTTCCTTTCACATTTAATTAGCATGGAGTATAATATATAAGTACGTTATTGAAATGGATGGATATGCATGATAGTAGTGACAACTGGCCACTGAACTAACTGATATCTTTGTGTGCAGTGCAGCACTAGTTCGATGCATGCATTAGTTTATTAGCTGGTGTGCTCGCTCATACTAGCAGATGTCTTTAGCTGCAGCCACTGATCATCCTAATATTCAAGTAGACACAAATGGCAGTATCAGGTTCTTTAAAAATGGTTATTTAACAAGTATAGGACTTATGTCGTCCAATATAGTATTCATCTTCTATGTTTTTTAGGACGACATTATAATTTATGCCATCAGATTCTTCAACATTATTTATTTTGTGTTTCAAAAGAGAATAAGCTGCAGCAAAAGCATAGAATAAATGTCAAGGACACGAATTTTCAATGGTAGGATGCTTAGCTGTGTTGAAGGACGTGGTTGATTTGTCAGATGATATAAAGATCCAAGCTTCGAAGGTTTTTAAGGATGCTCTGAACAAAGAGATACTTCTAGGCTACGAAACAAGACTTCGTGCTTTGTGGCTAACTAAAGAACTGAACAAGCATGAAACATAATCGAACGCAAGAAGGTTTGCTTATTTTTTGATTCGAAAATCTATTGGCCATCCATTTATTCTTATATTGCCTCCTTGATAATTTCTCAGACATCGATAGTGCCTTGTCGGCTTCCTTTCGTGTGAATAAGTAGCGCTAATACATTACTACTATATGCTTGTATCGCCATCAAACAATTGTAGAACAGGCATACATATATGTATAATGACTACTTCCTTTGTGAGAAGAGGTGTTTTAAGTATAGAGCTATATATTTCAGTACTTCCTCATTACATCACTCCCATCCAACTAGTAACCCAACAAAATGCAAATGAAGCACCTGAGCAAACCGTAGATATCTTCACTTCACCTTTAACATATGAGGTCACTGTACGAATGCGCATATGTATGATAGGTACGGAGTAGTTCAGAGGGTTTTTATGTGTATATATAAGGTTCAGAACATGCAGTTTCAGATAATCATTTTATTATGCAGGTTCAGAACATGCATAGCAGTTCTGATGCTAGCAGTTCCTTGAACCATCAGTCAACTGTTTTTAAAATTATCTATGTCCTTGTATTTGAGTTTAGAAGAACAATCTGAGCATGCCAACTTTGTTGGATCCTATTTGAAGGAACTATGTCGAAAGGAAACAATTTGACGTGTGAACCTTTTTTTTTTTTGGCTCCTTGCAACGTTGGATACGAATTTTGTCTAAAATTCAGCTTGAATAATATCGTGTTGTCTAGTAGCCACTGCTGCAGACTTTGGTCATTTGGGATGTCAGGTCACAGCCTTCAGCCATTTGGAATGTGAGCGAACGCCTGCAGTAGTGGTTATTCTTGGCATGTAGACAATTTTTATTTTTTTTTACCTTCAACCCAAACAGCTGGTTCCAAGTGAAAAGATTTACAGGTGTAGTAGAAATTACATCTGTAAACCAATTAGTACATGTCAATAAAAATACCATTCTGCCAAACAAGACCTAAAAATTAAAATTTTTCTGTGATTCTCGGAAAAGAAACAGAATGCGTGCTTTCGATTCGACCACGAGTGTCCATCCGTAGCTAGCAGGACCCTTGCCGGTGGAGGCGCTGCTTTTAGAGCCACCGTGACACGGCATTTTCATGCTTTTTGCTGGTGACAGAAACTCAATGGCCAACGCGGCAACGCTGCTCCATCCCACACCTGTCAGTAACGTGTGTCACGGCATTTTTCACGTTTTTTTTTTTGTTGGTGACAGAAACTCGGCCAGGCCAACGCGGCAACGCTGCTCCACACACGTACTCCCTCCGTCCCTTATTAACTGTCGCCGTGGATTTCCGTGCCACAAGTTTGACTTGATTTATAGAAAATACGTGCAATATTTATGTCTCTAAATAAATTTGTTAAAAAACTAGATCCAAAGATCTTTCCAATGATACTAATTATAATACTAATTAATGATATTTAGTATTTATTAAAATTACCGATATTTATTTCAAAAAAAGCAAAGCGGCAGTTAAAAAGAAACGGAGGGAGTACGCTCCACTAGGCAACAAAGCACCACAAGCCCAACCCACCGAGCTAGGGTTTTTTTTTTTTTTTTTTGCGCGACTTAACGCACCGAGCAAGCTGAGCACCGCCCGGCAAATTAAAAATTCCAGGAGACCAATCAAAGTTTTTTTTTTTGACCTGTAACATACTTTTTTATTATTAACAAAGAAGAAGCTGTGAGCAACCTTACATTGTTTAAGGTTACAGTAGACAAGTGCTTGAGGAAGACAGCATTGGGAATGATCTGCATAAGTGCAGATGAAATCGAATTGTGGAGAAGTAGCATTCGTAAAATCTCTAAGAGCCTGTCTAGCTAATGAATCAGCCACCTCATTTTGATTTCTTGAAATCCTGTAGATAGGTGATGGAGAACCCTGAGTGTTGTTGTAGAATGTTTGAGTATATAATTTGATTCTCCAGTCCGGAAGATTTGCTTTTCCCCTGCTCTGAATAAAAGTAACCAGCTGTTGATTGTCACACAGAAAAGAGACCTGTTGAAGATTCAATTTATTAGTTATCATAGCTGCCAAAGCAAGTGCTGCCGCCTCCGCTTGTAGGACTGAAGAGGCCTCCTGTAAACATGCTTTAATATAAATAGAATGCACTGGCCGAATGTAACATCCCTGTTAAACCTAGAACTTTTTCGAAAACTAACCCTTGCATGGTGAGTGTCATATAGGAAACCCTCCTTAGTAATTAGCATTAGCTCCTATGCACTATTAGTGGCATATGCATTTTACCTTTCTCTAAATTATACCATGTGATTTGGATTTCTTTCGGGATTTCATGTGATGCTCAATTTCCACTTAATAAATGTTGTCGGTGACATGTGTGCAACCAAGTGGGGCCCACCCTTGACCAAACCCTAGGTTACCTTAGGTGGACCCCACCAACAAGGTATATGTGCATGTTTATATATGAGTAAACCTAGTAGCTAGTCAAATAGAAAAGTAGGAAAAAGAAAAGGAGAAGGGAGGGAGGAAACCAACCGGCCCGAACCGGGCTGCCAAGGCCCACCCCAACCAGCCCACTGCACCCCCCCTCCCTCCTTTTTCCCTCGCCCGCGGGGAGCCGGCATCGCGCCCGGCAAGCCCATGAACCGACCCCCTTCCTTCCCTTACGCATGCAAGACGGCCCGGCCCAGCGGCGCGGCCTAGCTAGCGCCCCCGCGCGCCCTCCTTCTTCTTCTCGCGGCCCGGCTAGGCGCGAAAGCCCCGCCAAGACTGCACGCAAGGCTCCGCACCCCCCTCTTCCCTCACGGCGCCCAATGACAGGCGGGCCGGAGACCCACCTCATCCCTTCTCACGCCGCCTCCTCACGCTTTTAAAGCAGAGAGCGCCGCCGCTGCGGCCGCCGCCGCCCGCTGGCGGGGCGGAGCGGATGGACGCCACGCCCCCCCGTGTCGCCGCCGCTTGGCCCCGCCGTGGCGGACCCACGGCGGCGTAGTGGCCCGTCGGCGGCGCCGACGCCCATTTGCCGCCGCCGCTTTTGACCGCCGCTCCAAATTGGAGCCGCCCGCTACGCCATCCCGAACCCTAGCACTCGCCCGAGCCGCTAGATGGCGCCCACGTGCCCCCTAGTCGCCGGTAGATCCATCCGTCGCCATGATCGCCCGCCTCCCTATATAAGCCCTGCGATTGCCCTAGCGGCCTTCCCAACCGCCTCCTCGCCACCGGTGGCCTTGCTCGCTTCCACCATCAAGCCTCGTGAGGAGGGCCGTGAAGGAGAAGGAGACGCCGGAGGGAGGACGCAGCGAAAGCCGCCACGGAGCCGCTCTACCTCGGGCGGGAGGCGGGAGAGGCTGCGTCGACGACTACACCGGCGACGCCGCTCGCAGACAGCTTCCGACACGCCACTGCCCCGAATCGCCGCCGCACCACCATCCTTCCTTCACGGCACCAACGGTGAGCACCCCCACACACGCCGTCGATTCGTCTTCTTCCACGGCCGGCCGGGCCGCCCGAGCCCATTCGATGGCTCAAGGCCGCGCTTTTGGAGCAAGGCACGCGCGACACACGCACGCCGCACACGCCGCGACGGACTCCCGGCGCGGCTCACTGGTCGCCCGCGTCCGGCGGGCGCGCCACCGTGTACCGCCGCGCCGAGCGCGCCCCGCCGGGCGCGGCCGTTTCCACCGCGAAGTTAGCCGCAGAGGGCGCAGCTTATGGGTGGGCGAAGCCGCCGCCTCGCGTTTTAGCCCGCCCACACCGCTGGGGTTGGACGCCCCGCTCGGTCCACCTTCCACCGGCGCCATCGCCGCCGGAGCTCACACGCCACGGCGCTGAGCGGACTCCGCCGCGAGGGATGGTCGCCGCGTCACCTCGATCGATCATGCGCGACCCCAATTTGGGAAAAGGGGCGCCCTTTGCACCAATTTCACCCGGGCGCTAGCGCCGGCTGCCGACCACCGTGTCTTCCCGGCCGATGGCGTGGCCGCCACCCGCATGCACCTTCACCGTGGCCCGAGCACAAGGAAGCCGCGGGCCCGGAGGCCGCCACGAGCCCCTACACCGCTTGACACGCACACCCACGCGAGCACGCTGGCCGGTTCGCCGCCACCGCACTCTCGGGCGAAGCGGCCGCGCTTCTCACCCGGGTCACCCAAGGGACCAAGCCACCCCTTTTTGCCCATGGTTGCACGAGCCGAGGCCTTGGGAGCCAAACCCCTTTGCGGCCATAAAGAATCACCCGAGAAGCCGCCATGAAGGAAGCCTTCGCCGGCGGCTCCGCCCCGGCAGTGGGAAGGAGAAGGGAGGGACTCCCCGTGAGCCCCGTGAACCCGGTTCTTAGTGAGCCGAGAGAGAAGGGAAGACGGACGCGGTCCACCGTGAGCCGAGAGTGAGAGGCTCACGGTGCACCGGCCGGCTGGACCACCATAGGCCGCGCCAGGTGCACCCTGCCCCAGTGGAGGCCCAAGTGCCACCACGCGGCGCGCACTGCAGGCCGACACGTGTCCGGCCAGCCGGCCCAACTCGGCCCCGATCCCGCCCACTTAGGCCCGGATCCGAGCCCGGCCGGAGTTGACCGTTGACCGGTCAACGTTGACCGTTGACTGGCCCCACCGGTCAGTGACCCCACCAGAGCCGGCCAATCACAACCTGCCACGTGTCACCTATTTTCGGAAAATAATAAAATGATTTTCTCTTTTTCGGATATGATTTAATCTTCGGAAAATCATAATAAATCCATTTTAACTCCAAAAAATATGAAACCAAGTGTCCAAATTTTTCTAAAAAATGAGCTCTAGGTCATAGGCTTATCCATGAGTGCATTTGCTTCTTTTGGTTTTCAGTTGCTTCTTTGTGCACCTCTATAGGGACGCTAAACGCAGCGGTGTTATGTCACGCTTTTCGGAGACGGAGGAGCCGCCGACCGAGGAGGGAGAGGACTACGAGTACACCGAGGACACGGGAGACGACCCGACTGCGGGTGCCACGTCCCACCCAACCTCTTAGCTCCTATTTAGACATGCAATATTTAGAAATGTTAGTGCTCTACTACTTGTTGCTTGCTGCTGTTGATAGGATGCATGGTAGATTGATTGAATCGGCCCTATGCCTTGTCGAAACCGATCCCCCGCATACCCATTGTTAGGACTAGACTCGCGCTTATCATGTTTATCTTGATGCTACTCACTATTATTCTTGTTGATGTATCATGACCGTGGAGTGGCTAAGGCTCGTGGTGCCAAAGATGTGGGAACCGGACTTTTGGGAGAGTTCTTGGCGTGAGTCTTGGGTGTGTAGTGAGGGTTGAGTCGACTGGGCAGGATCTGGGGCAAGTCATGAGGACAAGCCATGCTGGGGAGTGTGATCTGGGCACTCCCTACGTGAGAATACCGTGTGGCGGGTATAGTTTTGGGGAAAGGTTCGGGAGGAGTGCCTTTGTGGTACGAATCGCCGGAGCGGGAGGTGCCGCCGAGGCACGGGGTTTTGGGCCCCAAGTGAAGATATCCCTGTCCGTCCCCCTAAGGACCGGTTTGGCGTTCTCCTCGCGGTTCACGGACCCTATCGTACACACCACTCGTTCTCGATGGGCGGGGAAACGACTTGACGGCTATCCGGCCCCTTGCCATTACTACTAGGTGGTTAGGTGATAGTGTAGGGAGGTGCGGGCGCCGAGACCCACACCCTCCCCGAGACAGCGTGGTACCCTCGGGATCCGGCACCACGCCTCACGCCTCGCGTCGTGCCGGTGGACTCCGGGGTGCCCCAATTTGAGTGGTAGAGTGGCATTGGGCTTGTTAGCCCGGCTCGGTATCACGCCTAGGCGAGGCGCATCGCCGATGATGGTGATCTTGTGGTTCAGTGTACACACTCTGCAGAGTTGTTGATCTATACGTATAGCCGTGTCCCCGGTCATGGACATTCCTGTGAGTTACCATACGTTCGTTATAGTGAGTGGAGTCCATTTCTCTTCTCTCCCCCTGGGTGTGGTGGTTTCCGGCCTTGGGCCGTTGAGACGAGGAGGAGCGGGAGTCTTCCTCGCCGACTTGAGTGAGAGTGTGGTGTGATGTGTGGATGATTATGGATAGGATGGATGGGGGTTTATGGATATAAATGGGTTAAAACTTGACAAATACTATTTAACTATGTTAATGCATAGGAAACCCAGAGCCTCAATTAGGACTTGATTACCCTTGCATCCACCTACCACATAGCAAGCTTCATTCATATGGGTGGGATTAGTGGCCAGTACAAATCGTACTGATACATTGTGGTTCAGGGGAGAACATCGAGTGGGAGACCGACGAGGATGACGAGGAGGAGTAGGAGTCTCGTGCTACGCGCAAGTGGTTGACGTGCCGATCCGCTTCTACCTACCTTATGCTTTTCCGTATGTGTGTGTGAGTGTGATTCCGCCTTGAAGGCGATGTAATAAAGTACTTAATTCCTGCTACTTGTACTCTCTAAGTTAATTATTCCGCTATATGCGCACTTTGGACCGCTGATTTGTCGATGATGGCGATGAGCCCTTCGAGGCCATTGCATTATTGTACGAAAACTGTGACTTTTCCCTTTGAGGAAAAGCGGGTTGTTTCACCGAAGATCATCATTGGTGATTAGAATCCCTAACCCTGCATTCCTAAGATTAGATAAAGCCGAATCTGGAACAAGAGAGGCATCAGTATAGCATTTGTATCCCTGTAAATGAAGAATATTTTGTTCCTGATGAGTCGTTGTATTGTCAGTAATAGAATGCATATTCGTGATTCGATTTTGGTCGTCCAAAGAGGTTTGCAAACCTAAATCATGGGAAGCCATATGCGCTTGGGACAGCATGATGAACCTGTATTGGAGTCCAAGATTTTGCATTGAATCTGTTATCATTTCTTGCTTTCGGATGTACCATAAAGTGAGGAAAAATTTATGGAAAGTATGATCGAGAGACGAAGAATTGAGAACGGTTTGCAAAATTTCTTGGACACCATCTTGTTCCCTGTGGCAAGAGATCAGTTTCGAGTGGGGGTTCAAAAGAGAACCATACCGCTCTAGGCGGTTGACATTTGAAGAAGAGGTGCGCATCATCCTCCACCTGCAAACAAACTGTACAATTTTCTTCAATGTGATTAGTGTATTGTGATGCTCTTGCTGCGGTGGCTAGAGCTCTCTCGATCGAGACGCCATGCAAAAGTTTTAATCAAAGGTGGCAGACCTTTTGTCTTCCAAATTCTTTTTTAGAAGGATGTTACAGTGTGGTGAAATGCTTCTAGGGCCCTCTTTGAGGCAATTGAGTAATATTTAGGCTATTGAAATACCTAAAAACATTTTTAGTGTTACACTTACCATCCCTTCTTTGGTAGCCATTGTAGCACATCCTGCTCTTGGCTTGGAACTACACAGAAGAGCAATTATATTTTGCACAGCCTGCATATCAAAGATATTTGCTATATAGTTAGTGTTCCATTCCTTGGAATCTGGATGCCACAGTTGAGATATGGTTGCTGGTAAAGGAGTTTGAGTGACTGGTAGTATGAGATGGTCATGGATGTTGTCCCAAATTGAACACCAAGGAGTGGACCATATAGAAGACTGTCCTGCATGGATTTGAAGAGTAACATGATTTTTAAGATCATCCCTTACCTGCATAATTGATGACCAGAAGACTGATTTGCAGGTTGTGTTAGTACTCTTCCAGAAGGAAGAGTAAGGATAATATTTAGCTTTTAGAATGGAAGAAAGCATGGGGTTTTTAAGAGTAGCAATGTTCCAAGCAGCATGCACGAGCAAACTCTTGTTAACCGAAGTTTAAATCTCTCGATGCCAAGACCTCCATTTTCTTTTGGTTGGCAGATATCATCCCAAGATCTATAAGCGATGGGTGAAGTAATACCGTCTTCACGAACTCCAGTCCACCAAAATTTCCTAATAATAGCTATAATTTTGGCAACAAAACTCTTGGAGAAAAGGACAGTGGACATGTAGTAAATAGGAATTGAAGCAAGGACAGATTTAATATAAGTAAGTCTACCTGCATGATTGAGCTTGTTAGCTTTGACAGTGTTGAGCTTAGCAACGAATTTACGTAGAATGAATTCATAAGCTTTATTCCTGTCCTTGTGATTAAAAATAATGGGATGACCAAGATGAATTGTATTAGGCCGAAGGTCAGGGACAGGAAAAATCTGGTTAATCTGGTTTTTAATATTTGCCGGGACATTTTTACTAAAAAGGATATAGGATTTCTGAAGATTTGGAGTTTGACCAGAGTGAGCACAGAAGTTTTGTATGATAGAATTGATGTTGGTGGCCTCCTGAACAGTAGCATTCCCACACAAAATCAAATCATCAGCAAATAAAAGAGAGTGAATGGGGGGGCAGTTGGGACCCGGAGAAATACCAGCAATGTTTGCAGCCTGCAGTTCCTGATTAAGAGTGATAGATAGTTCATTAATAGCAAGCACAAAAATGTAAGGGGATAAAGGGCAGCCCTGACGAATTCCTCTAGCTGGACTAAAGGCATCACTTGGCTCACCATTGACAAGAATAGAAAAGGAGGAAGTAGTAAGACAAGCTTTGATCAAATTAATAAAGTGAGTGGAGAGACCTAGCCTGATGAGAGCCTGCGTGATAAAAGTCCATTCTATCCTATCAAAGGCTTTTGCAAGATCTAATTTAAGAAGGAACCCATGATTACTCCAAGATTTAAGCGAAAAAGAGTGAACAATCTCCTGAGTGATAATAATATTTGAGGTAATATGTCTATTTTGAATAAAAGCAGCCTGGGAATCGTCAATATAGTTTGGCAAATGCGGTTTTAATCTCTCAGCAAGAGATTTTGCTATTAGCTTATAAATAACATTGCACAAACTAATCGGTCTAAAATCCTGAGGAATAGTTGGCTGCATTTTCTTTGGGATTAAAGCAATAAAAGAGTGATTAATCTTTTGCTGTAACGTAGCTGTTGAATAGAAATCAGTTACCAAAGAGGTGACGTCCTGAGCTATCCAGGACCATGCTTGCTTATAGAAAGCAGCATTAAGTCCATCAGGCCCCGGCGATGCATTGCTCCGCATTTGTTTAATGAGGTTGTGCAGTTCCTGCTGATCCGGTACAGAGTTGGTGAAGTCTATGTCGTCATCATTCATATTGTCACCCCCTTTTGTTGCAGCTGTAGTGTCCCCCATGGATGCCGACTGCATGGAGAAAGAGGATTGCTGGTCAGAAGAAATGGACTGTTCATTTTCATTCCTGTTAGTGGCAAAAATGTCCTTGAAATAACATAACAGAGTATTAGATAGTTGATCAGGAGTTGTTGAATGAGTTCCATCAGGATTAAGCAAATAATTGATTCTATTTTTCCTATTTCGTTTAACAATGGATTTATAGAAGAAAGAGGTGTTTCTGTCTCCTTTAATCGCCCAATTTTTCTTGACCCTTTGAACGTGGAATTCTTCGTCCTTCATGAGGAGTTCATGGTACTGATGTGTGAGGTCCTTCTGCAAACCAAAATTTTGATCTTGAGGTGGTTTCATCTGGTCCTTGAGAAGCTGGTTCTGAACATGCTCCAACTGTTTTTTCAGATTTGGCTTACTCCTCCGCCATTTACAGAGATCTTTGGCTAAGTATTCTGTTTTCTGAGTGAAGTTTCTATGGCTCGACTGGTTCCAGCTCTGTTGAGTCACCTGTTGATAATCCTGTTCCATTCGCCACCAGTTTTCAAAACGGAAAGGACGATTAGTTTTAACAGGTTTAGAGTGAAGCATGGTGAGAATGGGAGTGTGATCACTACGCATCATAGGAAGATGATAAACCGTTGTAGATGGAAAAGCTTGGCACCATTCAACATTTGCAAGAACCCTATCTAGGCGCTGAAAAGTAGGACCTACTGAATGCCTCCTATTAGACCAAGTATAAGCAGGACCATTGTAACCCATATCAATAAAGCCACAGCGCTTAATATAATCACAGAAAGCATTGATACGCCTGAGATCAGGTCTATTCACCATGGCGTCGTGTCCACAAGCCTTCTCCCGCGGTCCCGCCGCACCCTGCTCTTGCTCTGCGTCTGCCTCACCTTGACCTGCCTTTCGCTCCACGCCGCGCCCCAGCCGGCGGCGTTGGACGACAAGCAGCGCCTCCTCCAGATCAAGCGTGCGTGGGGCGATCCGGAGCAGCTTGCCGCGTGGGGCGCCGACGGGGTCCCGCACTGCAACTGGAGCTACGTGTCCTGCGACGCCACTGGCAGCGTCACATCCCTCACGCTCCCCAACGTCACCCTCGCCGGCGGCGGCGTACCGCACGCCATCGGCGGCCTTGCTGCCCTAAAGGTGCTCAACCTGTATAACACCAGCGTCAGCGGCGGCTTCCCTAGGTTCCTCTACAACTGCACCGGCATCACGCATGTCGACCTCTCCAACAACCAGCTCGTCGGGGACCTCCCCGCCGACATCGGCCGGCTTGGGACCAACCTGACTTACCTCGGCTTGGACCACAACAACTTCACCGGCGTGATACCGGCGGCGGTATCCAAGCTCACCAACCTGGCGTACCTTTCTCTCGGCGGGAATCAGCTCATCGGCACCATCCCGGCGGAGCTCGGTGAGCTGGTTCACCTTCGGACGCTCAAGCTCGAGAGGAATCCCTTCAGTGCCGGCGTGCTCCCGATGTCGCTCAAGAACTTGAAGAAGCTAACGACCGTCTGGCTGGCCGACTGCAACCTCACCAGCGAGATCCCGAGCTATGTCACAGAAATGGTGGACATGGAGTGGCTCGACCTGTCCATGAATGGATTCACCGGAAAAATACCACTCGGGGATCTGGAACCTCAAGAAGTTAACAAATTTGTATCTGTACATCAACAATCTCTCTGGTGACCTCGGCATCAATGGCCCAATCGGAGCAACAGGTCTGGTAGAGGTCGACCTGTCCGAGAACCAGCTGAGTGGAACCATCTCAGAGAGCTTTGGAAGCTTGATGAAGCTAAGGCTCCTCAATTTGCACCAGAACAATCTCACCGGCGAGATACCGGCGAGCATTACGCAGCTACCATCCTTGGTATTCTTGTGGCTATGGAGCAACAACCTCAGTGGAGAGCTCCCGGCGGGGCTCGGAAAACAGACGCCGATGCTAAGAGACATCCAGATCGACGACAACAAGTTTTCCGGGCCGATACCGGCGGGGATCTGCGACCACAACCAGCTGTGGGTGCTCACCGCCCCCCGGTAACCGCTTAAACGGCTCAATTCCGACGAGTCTTGCCAACTGCAGCACTCTTATATGGCTTCGGCTTCAGGGTAACGAGTTGTCCGGCGAGGTGCCGGCCGCTCTTTGGACGGTGCCAAATCTTATCATTTTGTCGTTGCAGAACAATAGACTGAGCGGACGCCTACCGAAGAAGCTGCATTGGAACATGACGAATATTGACATTGGCAACAACCAGTTCACAGGACAGATTCCTGTGGAAGCCGCCCGGCTCAAGAAGTTCTACGCCTCGAACAACTTGTTCACCGGGGGTATACCGGCAGAGCTCGCCACTGGAATGCCGCTGCTGGAGGAGCTCCTCTTGTCAGGGAACCAGTTGACCGGGGTAATCCCTTGAGTGTTCTGTTAATGTTGTTGCCGTGCAAAACATACTAGCATCATGTAGACCATAAAAGGGTTGTCGCCTTCTAGTTCTACTACTAGTATATAGACCAAAACATGTACCTGGTCCCTGCTTCTCTGAAACCATCCTACGACTCCGGAAATCCTGTTCCGCAATCGTTCGCTGGTATGATCAGCGATCCCATCGTCCCCTACTACCTAACTGGCTGACGTCAGTCTAAAATAAAATACATTTATTTCAAAATATTATAACTTCTAAACCATATATTTATTTTTAATTTTGTCTGCATTATTGTATTCTCCATGATGAATCGAACAAAACTAGACCTCACTTACATATATTTTGAAATTTTTTAGTAAAAACAAATTATGCATATTAACTTATAACATATAACTTATACCTTACAACTTATACACACAAGTTATATCGAATAACTTTTCACTAGTCAAATTTGTTTAGTGGCATGGCCCACCTGCACATATGTTTTTTTTTTTTCTTTCTTCTTGTTTTTGTTTTCTACCATTTTTTGTTATATATTTATAAATTCTACTGAGTTATTTTATTTTCCATATTTCTACTAATATATTATGATATCAGTTTGTATATCTAAGTTATTGAATATAACTTATATGTCTGACTTTATATCTAAGTCATTCATTAAGTTCTATATATATCTAAGGTATACAAACAAGTTATAGATACAAATTTTGTGTATAACTTTTGTAGCTCTCTATGAGATTATATTGATAAGTTTATTCCACAAAATATTATACATAAGTTATGCATATAACTTTGTCATGTAAGTTATATGTATAAGTTTGTCACGTAAGTTATATGTATAAGTTATGTGCAATACTTTATCGTTAAAGGTATGGCTTTGTAACTTTAAAAAAAAGTTGCGATTATTTTCCCAAAAATAGAGAACTTTCCTAAAAAGGAAAGTTGTGAAAATTATTTTTTACCAAAAATAGAAAGTGGTGGGTTGTCTCATCGTTCACTAGATTCAGATCTGGTGAACGTTCGCTATTTAGCTGCTCCCCCTACGACTCCCATGTTGTAGCAATTTGGACACACGGCTAGTTAGGAACTTGCTGGAAAAAATAAGGTGAAAAATAAAATAATGGTCCCAGGTTAACTCCAAATCTAGAAGCTCGGTATGCAAAGCAGCACCTAGACATCGATTGGCATAAGCTCAGACTCCGAAATCCACTTCTGACGAGTGACGAGGAGGCTGACCTCGCGCTGCAGCCTACAGGCTGCTGCAGCCAGTGGGAAGCACACAGCCACGAGACTACCGTCCGAAGAGGCGAAGACTGTTATTAGGTTGTGGCCCGCGCGCGGAACACCGGTGTTGCGGTGGCGATGTATGTATCGCGCACATCGATCGATCGCAGCGAGCACAGTCCGTTTGAGCGGTAGATTTTTTTTTTTTTTTGTAGTTTCAAAATATCTTTATTAGCAAAAAAATAACAGATCAGATCAAATCTAATTTAAGAAAGAATATAGTCTCCCATCTACGGGTATAAACCCACTCGTGAGGAAATATATAGCCCCTCGCCTTCCTATTTGACGAGACAAATAGATTGCCGGGTTGGCTATGCATTTCACATCACAAAAAGTCATAACTCTTTGTTTTTTATCACGCAAAAGGTTTTGTATGTCCTTATGTTAAGTAGCGAAAGAGTTCGATACAACATAACTTAGTGGCACCCTAGCCTATGGGGTTAAAAGGATTTACATGAAAGCTCAGACTCTCTTTTGTGCAGAGAGAGATAAACATTGTATGACACTAGAACTTGACTTTTCGTTTAAAGCAATATTAATTCTTACATAATTAATACTTCCTCCATCCTAAATAATAAGACGTTTGATTTTTTTAATTCTAAATTTGACTAGTCGTCTTATTAAAATAATGTGTAAACATAGTTAAATTTAAGTCGTTATTGAAGAACTTTTCTTATAAATTGAGATGGAGGGCGAACTACTTTCTTTATTCTAAATTGTTAAATATTTTTTATTTTTCTAGGTAGAAAATCGCATTGGCTTGGGAACTGTTATAGCCAGGTACTTTTTTTTTGCGCTGGAAAGTTTTTTTTATGCCAGGAAAGTACTATTAGGCCCGTCTGACGTCTGTACGTTGGCCCATTCAACTAAAGAACTATGTACGGCCCATAAGTGCCACTCCGTTTGGGGAGAAAAACTCCACCGAGCCCCGCCCGATTTGTGCCCGGGCCGCGGGCCCTGGTTCCAGTCAGCAGCTCAGCACACAGGAGGGCGGCCGGTTGCGCACACTCTCAAGTCTCACCGTCGGCCGCCAGCACTCACCACCAGCTAGATTCCCGTTTGCGGCAGGTCTCACGAATCCGGTCATCATCTCCTGCGGAATCCGAGTGGAACCGATCGGTCGGCAGTGTGAACTGTGGATTGTGAAGGGAACCAGAACCATGGCGGTGGCGGCCAGCATTCTGGGCGTCGTGGAGACTGCTGCAGCACACCTGCACATGAGGGATTGAGGGTGGCCGACTCGATTGAATTGAACGGCAGAGCTCTGGGTTACCACCGTTTGCCCACCGAGAGGTGTAGGAACAGTTGGTACCTTCCGTTGCGCGGTCAGAAAATGATGACATCAGAATAGTGAATGGCCTCGAAACCTTCTTGTGCATTTCTGGCAATCCAAGTATGCTTCTATGGTTCTATTTGCTCTCATTGAATAAACTGATTGAAGTGTGCCTAGTGTATCGATCTCACTCTTCAGGCATCATCTCATCTTATCTTTTTTTTTTTTTTTTAGAAACTATCATCTCATCTTATCTAGATCTAATGTCCGAGCAAGTGAGAATGAACCATCTTAGTACTTAGCTGTGCCGCCCTGTACACCAATACCCCTGACTCCTTTTTTTTTAACGGTCCCCTGATTCCTTCTGTTTGCTATATCAGTCAATCCAAGGCTCTCCACAAGCTTCTCTTTACAAATGCCATTTCCTCCTCCATGGCACTGAACACTTTCTGATCCTAATCGCTATCCAATGTCAGATTAACATTTGTCTTTTCTGGTTAGTGCTACTCTTCCTTCAGATGCTCACCTAGGATTTTACAGGCGGTTCCCTACAGCTATCAGATGCTTTCACCTGTGGAAAATTGTACTAGTGTATAATTTGAGACTGTGATGTTAGAATAAAGTATTCAGTTGAGTTGAAAATTCGCACAATCTCATTACATGTAGGATCTGATAGAGGATCATCACTGTGATATAGTATTGAAAGGCATATTGCACTTGACTCGAAAGTCCAGAAAACGAGGATAAGGTGCCAGTACAAGTTACAAAAATTTATATTTACCTTCCAAAAACATTAAAAGTATTTAATGAGAATATTCTACATTTTGGTTGGTGCAGTGTGAATCTCTTCAGCACTTTATGCCTGGTGTCGGAGTTGGACAACGATAAGGTTGATAATTCCTTAACTGTCGTGTAGTGTGCTCTGTGTCTTATTTTAACTGGGCCACCTTTGAAATGGGGCAGAATCTGGACCTATCGAAACTGTTCTTTGACGCAATGTCTAACTTATCAGGTTTGTCTAGGTTTGCATGTTTCTAGCATTTCTGCCTCCCAGATAACAAAGCTTCTTATCACCACATATTCGCATAGCGTGTCTTAAAGTTTTTTCTTTGGTTGCAATTACTTGAACTGTCTACTTCAGTTTTATCTGTTCACATTGCGCCAACTTGATGACTTCCATTGAACAGTTACTTTCAGTGAATTCAAATGTTATCTAGTATCTTTCTGGAAAAGAGATGCCCTCTATTTTTTTGCCATTCATAGTTATCTGTCTGGCGTGTTAAAGATTCCTGGCTGGAATTTTTCAAAGATGATTAAACCATACTCTCATTATCATTTCAACCAATGGAGATTATGAAGTAACTGGTTACAAAAATAAACATCGCACGATGATTTGTGCTACTAGTTGAGATTATGAAGTGTTTTGCAGTCTTGATTTGTGACCATGTATTTTATCAGATGCCAGATATGCACTCTAGTTTTCCTCATATTCATGTACAACCTATATATGTCAAAATTGTGATTGTTAGGCATGATATCTTCATCCAGTCTTTAAGGGCTGCAAAAAAAGCAGAACCAGCTATGTCTTTTGAGGTACTAGCTACTTATATTACAACTCACCCCTGATTATTACTACAAGTACACTTGTGATGAATATAACAATGTATGCTGGTATGGATCTGAATCCAGTGATTGGACAGTGATCATGAATAATTATGCATGCCGGTATGGCTCCTATGATTAGACTAAGGGCTGCTCAACTGTTTAACCTTAGTGTTGTTGTGGTTTGTAATTGTTTGGCTGCATGCACTTATTCGTGAGTGCAGAGGTCAGAACAGTTTTTTTCCTTTATCTAAAAAACGGTTGAATTGTTCATTACTCCCCCTATCTTTGAAAGATATAAAATTAACATATTATGAAAATATAGTCTGTGGTAAACCTAATGATACCAATTTGATAACATAAATCTTAATTTTTTTCTTAAAAATTTAGTCAAAATTTAAAAAATTTAACTTAGGACAACTCTAAAAATCACTCCTTCAGGAGCAGAGGGAGTAGATCTCAATTAAGTACTCATCTCTACCATTTATTGCATCATTTAAAACATCTTTTCTTTTGGTTACAACATTTCCGGCACCAAACATCTGAATCCACCACAGTGCACATGTATTTTTCTGACAATCTGTTCTCACAAGTACAATACTGGAACATACAGGCAAGAGCAAACTGATACTTAATTTTATGACAAAAGCCATGGGTTGGGCAAGGCATGCTTAATTTTGTAAGTACTCATGTTGCTTTCACCTGCTCCAATGCAATGTTCGTGCAAAGGCAATATAGCTTTCAGCCTAGCAACTAAAATATGCACTAGCGGACATATGAGCACACAAGACGGGAGATACAGATGTTTGGGACGGACACAACAAAAGTAGCTAAAGATTCTTTCGTAATCCACCCCGTCTCTTCCTCTTTTCCGCCGTTCGGCATTCAGGGTGGTCCAATGACAAGGACCTTTCCTCTGTCCCCAGTTCCAAGGCTGGAAGCATGGCAGTGAATATTTCCATCTGTTTGCAGAAAAAGAAATGGTAGTTTGTTTTTTTGTCTGTTGGCCTATTCCTCATGTTTAACTTACAGGTTTTCATTATCTGCAGATGGAGCTATTGGTTATAAACCAGCCGTTTGGCTGTTAATGGATAACTGTTACAATACTAGTGAAATTGAGTGTTTGAGTTGCAGCAAGCATATAAGGGCTTTCTCCTTTTTCTCATGGTACAATTTACAGGTATGTCTCAGGATTCTCGTGGTTAATAAAGTTGAAAATCAAGTCAAAGTATTTGTCACTATGCTTGTGACAAATCCTCCATTGTTGATGAGCTATCTGCACCCCATCCTTGTTCACTTGTTCCTTGTGTTGGCAGAAGGAAACGCTTTACCATTGTAATCTAAAACATCATGTATTTACATAAGCCTTTTGCGTTAGATGAAAATTACCACATCACATTAAAAACACATTCTTTAGCTTTAGTAAACCTACTAGACCATGTCGAATAGCACTGACCAGCACTATATCTGAAATAGAGCAAGAAAAATTACAAAATATGCAGTGCATTCAGAGCATCTGCAATATGCTAACATTATCTTATTATTAGATTTATCTCTACAGGCCAAAAAGGGTCATCCGAAGAAGCCAATGATTGACACAGCTTGCATGATTCAACGGCTGGGCGACTGGCTTCATATCAGTTATCAGCCCTCTCAGAAGCATTTTTTATCTGTAAAATAACAGGTTAAACTCAGAAATGAGTGGTAACTGAGATATGCCAATATAAAATAATTAATTATATAAACTTAGCAGGGATGAAGTTTTGAATTTCCATAACATTAAAGACAGCTTGAATCTGCACTGTACTTACCAGGCCATGAGGAAGTTCAGAGCTTTTCATAACCCGCAGCCTCTTAGCGCTAAAAACAAATACACTGCAGAATTAAAGACTTAGACTTAGATAGGACAACCGTCATATTTTTGTGTTGATCTTCTCAAATTTTGATAAAGTTAGAAAATAATTGCAATTATTAAGAACGCCCCATAAGCAAGAAAAAAAAATGATTGTAACTAAAGGTGATACTAATGCTTAAGAAATTTATGAATCTACTAGGTGTCGAATTCTCATATTCATAGACAGAGAAAGGAGCAGGTTAGGCTTACTTCCATGGTAGGTCTCCAACTAGTGTCCTGCCTCCTTGACTGTCTTCACAAATTAAAGAGTATTCACCAGTTCCATCCAACAACCCTGAAAATATTTTCTCTTCTGCTCCTTGCTCTCCAATTTCAGAACAGGCTAAATCCTTTTGGGCTGCTGAACAACCAAATCCATAATTTTTAGAAGAATTTCTCCAATTAGCTCTATACATATGCACAAAGTATTTGATCATATAAAAATGACCATGTACTTTTCTATTTAAGACTTGTACCTTCAAGAAAACCACAAAATAAATCTTCGACGGCAGACGAAAGCTTCTGATAGTTGTCGTATGCTGAGAGGTTTATTTTTCTTCCAATGGGGATGCCGTCCATGTTTATTTTGATAAGTGGGCTTCTGTTGCAAGTTTGCTTCCCCTTGTCACAAGCTTCATCGCTTTGTTGCTCAGGAGATTGCTTAGATGAGCTGGCATTTGTGAGGTTTCTTCTGAAGGACCGTACTGGAGGCCAACCAACCACTGGAAGAACAGCGCCTCTACATTGGGTTTGAGCGAATTGAGTAAGTTTGCAGTCCTTTTTTAAGTTTGTATAAGGAAATCAAATCACTGTTGTGTTAGCAAACTAAAATATCCGAAAAATGTATAAGCATCTCAGGTGATGTGACGTTAAATTCAGATTAACACAGTCCCCCACCTCCTAAGTTTTTTATTTTGTCAGTAAGACGTATACTATTGCTGACCTGAACGTAAATCAGTTCACTGGCTGAAAAGGATAGTCAGAACTAATATGTTCGTCTGAATTTAGTTTTTGTCCTAAACTAATCTGTGTCATAGAAAATAACCACAGGGTTGATTGATAGGCAAATTTCTATTATAGGCTTATAGCAGACTAGCAGTGAATTTGCGTGACTAAGGTTTTAGTCCTTGAAACTGGAAGCTTCATGACTATTTTCTTGTCTAAGCTCGCTTGCTTATCAGATTTGATTCTGAGAGCCAGGATCAAAAAGTCAAAATGAAGTGGACTGGAACATTAGACTATGTAAGCCTTTCCCAAGATCACGCATACGCGAGGCTTTGTTCAGTTGCAACGAAAGTTGTAAGTTTTTACACTCTCTCTGCATCACATCAATTTTTACCCACATATATGGAGCATTAAATGTAAGTAAAAAAATAACTAATTATACAGTTTAGTTGTAAATTACGAGACGAATCTTTTGAGCCTAGTTGGGCCACGATTGGACAATATTTGTCAAATACAAACGAAACGCTACAGTGCAGGGAATGCAAGTTTTTTATGAACTGAACAAGGCCAAACATAGATCCCTCAGCTGGGAGCACAAAAAGACGGGAAAGCAAGTAAAACAAGCCTGTCCTCACCTCGCCTGCTGGAGGGGGTTGCTGCTGCTGCGCACAGCAGGTCCAGCAGCCGAGTCATGCGACGACGATGGGGGACAGCACCCTTTCTTCCTCTCACCTGCCATGTTTTCACCTCCCAATGTTAACTCATTCACACACCCTTCCCTGCCCTCCTCCTGCCTCTGGTTACAACCTTACAAAATTACACAGAAAAAAGATGTCAGATATTAGTAAACAGGATCCCAACTCAGTGAATGAACTTACTACTAATGAATGGTTTGCATAGCACCACCTTCTGCTTTGCCACCAACGGTTGCCATGAACCCTCTCTTTGCCCCGGTGGTAGTTGTAGCAGTGCTGGTGGCGAGCTTGGAATGTGATGGGAAGCAACCGGAACCAAGGGAGAGTGCCGTGCAGCTCTCATGTTGTTGCTGCTCCATCTTCTCTCCTGGCCCGGCCGTTCCCTCATCTTCTTGGGCACCAGGGAGGCCAAGCTTCAGCTCAAGCTTGGAGTCGTCCTCGGCATCAGGGCTTGTGGTTGTTGATGACGATCTCCCTCCATCTTCCACCTCTCTGATCACCTTCCATTCTCTCTCGTCTCGGATGAGGTTTAGCAGCTGCGGAGTGGAAGGAGCTCTCTCTCCTAAGCTGTCCTCCATGCTGGGACCTGATCTAGGAGAGGCAAGAGAAAGCAAAGGTTCAGTTTGCATATATAAATACGTGTGGATGGTGGTGCTAGCTCTATAGTTCAGCAAGGACTCGATCAGAAGCCAAGCCAGCATTTTTCAAGGCTTCAACATCACTGAAAACCCTATGGCCTAGATAATAGCATGCGGCGAATAGTTGGGAGGAATACAAGTAAGCTACTACCGAGAAACCTAAAGTTAGTTTCACACTCAACTTTGGACGGAGAAAGTTGAGAAACCAAACGTGGGGTATAATATATGCAAGGTCAAAGTGAGCGAAAGCCGGCCGGGATGAAAAAAAAAAAGGCGGAAAAGACATGACTCCGGGTCACTGAATCAGCTCACGTCAAAGGCATTTTGTTGGGCAAAGGGAAATGGAGCCGGCAACTCATCCTATTCGGCGACGAGATGACTAAACCCTCTCGAGTTGTTGTGTTCCACAACGCAACCATATGCTTGGAGAGACGACGCTTAGTAGCTAGCTGCGCAAGCTAGTGTAGAGGAAACGATAAGAACAAAGTCACTTCAAACACGCCCAATCGAGACTGATCTTTCAGCAGATCAACTCAGTCATTCAGACAAGGGTAGCCTCTCTAGTTCGTAGGTCGATCTTGAAACTCTCAGACTGAAATCTACAGGAGGAGAATTCAGCAGAGCGAGGAGCAAAGAACTCACCTGAGGTAGCTGAAGAACTCGAGAGCCCTGATGAGAGGCAGTGGGAGGAAGGAATGGCTAGCGAGCTGAGGTAGCTGAAGTTCTAGCCAGCTGAAGCAAAGCAAACGAGGGAGCTGCAGCTGATCTGTGGCAGAAGAACTGCCGCCTGGCCTTTCTTTTGTACTACTACCAGTCCAGCATGATGCCTGCACCGAGTGCGAGTTGGCGCCGTTCTTTTTCCCTGGCCCAAGCTATAGCTATCTCCCTGTAGGCTGTAGCGTAGGCGTAGGGTGTATCCTCTCCTTTCAGTCCTATACTACACTTTTCCGCCTATCTGTTTCTCGGCAAAGCACTACTGCTGCTGGGCCGCTGGCGCATCACAAGTTCAGAGGCAACGGCAACAGCAACAGCAACGGCGTCGTCGCGTTGCGTTGCGTGTGGGCGCCGCGCGCGCGTGGGATGGATGATTGGGGAGGGCGGGGGCCGGCCAGGCCAGGCGAGCCGGCCGGAGGCCCGGAGGGACCGACGCTTATCCGGGCAAGTGCGGTGACGACGTGATGGGGATGGATGCTGCGTGTAGTTGGTGTCGGATGACGGGCATGGTGTGGGTCGGGTGATGTGATGCGATGGTTCTTGTTGCCTGCTTCAGGCTTCGGCAATCAGCAATCAGGCTTGGCTAGAGCGCTAGAGCTACCGCCTGCCGGGGACCACTGTCGGCGTTCTTGTTGGCTTGTGCAATTTGTACCTGACCCCATGCTGCTGAAGAATATGTTCGTGTTGGGCTACATACCGGTTACTTCAATTATCAAGAAAGGTCCATGCGTGCGTGCCGGCGGGTCAGGCTCTTTTTCAACGCAATTATACTTGTGATGAGCAATAAAGATCATGTTTAAGCATGGCAGTCGTTGCTTGCTGCTCATGGGCTCCCAAGCATCCTCCACATACCATGCCAGTATGTCTCAGGCCTGGGGGGTGTGTGTGTGTGTGTGTGTGCAGGTAGCGCCGGTCTACATGTAGCTAGGTAGCCGCAACTGGGGAACGCACTTTCTTCCCGTGCCCATGCCATGCACGCATGAGCAAACTCAAAAAGGAACCACAAAGAGCAGCCATCTCTCACCTCGAATTGGTTGGTACTTGACGAAACCGAACCGAACCGAAGCCAAAGCTGAAAAATGGAGCAAAACGTGCATGGAAGAACTCTGGCAACGCCGATCGAGCCACGCACGAATCCGAATTAGGCACGGTATGAATACGAAACGACGGACACGCGCACGCAGTGGCCTGGACCTCTCGATCGGCCTGCAGGCGGCAGCACCAATTCTGCGCCGCCGCCATGTGGAAGAGGAGAGTGGACTTCTCGGCGTTGTTAGCCGCACACACAAGTGGCCGGCTGTGCGTGGTCACCTCCCCGGCGGCCGGAGGCTGGCGTGCGTGCGTGCAGGCGCAGACGCGCAGTGCAGTGTACATGGACGGTACGGTACGGGTGCTGCGTGCGTCTACGGCGCCGATCGAGTGGTGGTCCAGATCAGCTACACTACGCCTCTCGGCACATCTCGCGAATTGAAGCTGGAGTACAAGGTCGTGCCATGTGCCGTGCGCAGGCGCGCGTGGCCGGAGGGAGACGCGGCGCGCACGCGCGACGCGACGCCGGCCGGACGAGGAGGAAGTGGCATGCAGCTGTGCGGCACGTGGTCGGTTACGTGCGGTGCGGTGCGGTGCGATCCTGCTGCTGCGGCCGGCACCGGCCCGGACGGAGCGCGCGGCGTAGAGAGAGCCCGTGCCGTGCGCATCTCGTGGAGTCGTGGGGGATGGACCATGGTCATGGATGGGTGGGAGGAAAGCATGCGGGAAATGCCCCGGTGCGATCTGCCTGTGGATCTCGCCTCGATTTTGGGCTTGGACACGGCGCCGCGCCGCAGCCCGCCGCGGCTGTGTGCAAACTACTCCTTTTGCTGTGACGGCACGGGCGGCACCCCGCCCGCCTTGCTGGTCGGCTGCTCCTGGCTCCAGCCGCTGGTCGCCGCTGGGTGGTGCCGTGGTGGCTATTGCTGGTTAGCGTAGCAATGTCCCGCCGAGTATTCCCACGGGAATTCACCAGACAGGGCTTAGGGACAATTTTCTCCGTTTTCACGCGGGTGCCACCCCAGGAGTGAATTTTCCTCTGTCGCGAATGGCGAGAACGGGCACGTTTGCTTCTCCTCGTCCCTATGTCTCCGTGGCACCATTACTATAGCACTCGAACAATAAATAATCTTTGGTGCGTTAGGATAGAAGAAACATTTCAGTTTCTGGTAAGAATCAGGCGAATCATTTCTTCAAAACAGTCTTTCCACCAAGTGATTCAGTACCAAAACGTTTTCCCATTTCTACGTGCGCACGCGAAACAGCAGGAGGCTGGTTTTTGCATAGATTCTCATCTCATTGCTTCCTACCTTTTTTTTAGTTAATTCCTTTTCAGTGCAACAAGTTTAAATGGTTCGTATTTAAGTTGTTCTTCATTTTTGAACATATTTTTATTTATATGACTTTTCTTAATTGGAATCCAATCTACTAGCCAAATGGTTTCACAAAGTGATTCCAATTCATCATCAGAAGTATTTCTTGAGAGAATCCAAATTCGAAATATTCTTGTACGGATCTGAAGCTGTGCCAAATGCACCCTAAATCCGATTTGTGTCCCTAAACTTGTCGTTGAATTTAAAAAGTATCCTCAAACTTAAGTACAGGATAACTGTACATAGACTTACTAAGGTAGGACTAAGTCACACAGTGACCACTTGTCATTAGGACTAAGGGTCTGAGAAATGTTTCAGATGCTCAATAGAATCACTAGAATCAAACGCCACAAAGAGAGAAATATTTCAGGGTGTATCGCTTAGAATTGATTCTTGTTTTTTTATGAGTCCAGTAGTGAAACACCAAACAAATTAGTTTCTCCTTAGTCTAGTTCTAGTTTCAAGAACCCAGAAAGCTACCCAAAAGATTCCATAAAGTAATTCCTTTTTTTAATTTATCCATAAAGTAATTCTGAGTCAGAAGGCACCGTCTCGTCACACCCAAAGTCCCAAATAAATCGCTTGAAACGGTTGTCACCCAAAAAAGAAGAGAATCGGATGGACGATGCGGGCCGTAACCCGTAGCGAATGCTAAATGCAAATTGTAGCTGGGCTTGCTAGGCCTAAAGATTTTAGAATATTCATTCAATCAACTTCCACGTTCCACAAAAACCAAACAGTGTATCGATCGAAAGTCCCTAGGCAAACTGGCTATGGATGCAATGCAATCAAACATGCCATTTAACTCGAGAGGCCTACACTCGCACGGTATCCTCGCATAGGATCGGACGGCTCACAGCTACCCACACGCCCGCCGCCGTCCGATCCTGCAGGGTAGCCCTTCCGGGGCCCCTACGCAACCACCGTATAAATCGTGCAGGAAACCCCCGGCTGTTTCGCCTACCGAAAATCCAACAAGCAAGAAGCCGCCGCCGGCGCCGCCACCATCAGCCGACCGCCATGGGCCGTGTCATCCGCGCGCAGCGCAAGGGCGCGGCGGGGTCGGTGTTCAAGTCGCACACCCACCACCGCAAGGGCCCCGCCCGCTTCCGCGCGCTCGACGCGCCGGCGAGCGCAGCGGGTACCTCAAGGGCGTGGTGACCGACATCGTGCACGACCCGGGCCGCGGCGCCCCGCTCGCCCGCGTCACGTTCCGCCACCCGTTCCGCTACAGGCAGCAGAAGGAGCTGTTCCTCGCCGCCGAGGGCATGTACACCGGCCAGCCCATCTACTGCGGCCGCCGCGCCAGCCTCTCCATCGGCAACGTCCTCCCCGTCGGCACCCTCCCCGAGGGGACCGTCGTCTGCAACGTCGAGAGCCGCGTCGGCGACCGCGGCGCCCTCGCGCGCTGCTCCGGCGACTACGCCATCGTCATCGGCCACAACGCCGACAGCGGCACGACCAGGTATTTAGATTTGACACTGTTCTCTGTTGCCGTTCATGCATGCATTGATGCATGCTCGCACAATTAACGAACGAACAACGATGCGATCTTGTTGACGCATGACATGCACGCATGCAGGGTGAAGCTCCCGTCTGGCGCCAAGAAGCTGCTGCAGAGCAACTGCCGCGCCATGGTCGGGCAGGTCGCCGGCGGCGGCAGGACGGAGAAGCCGTTGCTCAAGGCCGGCAACGCCTACCACAAGTTCCGCGTGAAGAGGAACTGCTGGCCGAGGGTGCGCGGCGTGGCCATGAACCCCGTGGACCATCCCCACGGAGGCGGTAACCACCAGCACATAGGCCACGCATCCACCGTCCGTAGGGACGCTCCTCCTGGTGCGAAGACGGGCCAGATTGCCGCGCGGAGGACTGGCAGGCGCACAGGGCAAGCTGCTGTGACAGCCGGCAAATCAATGCTCTGAGACCTTTTGTTATTTATCTGTGCCAGTCTGCCAAATATTTATCTGCTCTGTTAGTTATTTTTTTTTCCAGAATCAAGATATAGAGTTACTTAGGGCTAGGCTAGGCTAGGCTAGGGTTTAATTTGTTGGATCGATCGGATTGTCATTGTCGGGTTTGGTCAAACTCGTTGTTGACATACCCATAATAAAAGAAAAGAAATGTTTAGGGGGCAAATTTAATTTGCGCTCCTGTTTCAGCTTTTCTAGATATAAAATTTGGGTCTGTCTACTGAATAAACGGTTGTTTTGAGACATCCTCCCAACCGGTTGTTGAGAAGCTCCAAAACAACCGGATTTTGAAACAAACAAAAACGGTTGCTAAAACTACTTGAAACAACCAAATTTGAAACGAAACAAACTAAAAAAATACCCGAAGCATAGAAAATCACAACAATAATGAACACTGACACTACACAAATTGAGCACATGTACCAGTTACAATCTGAGGAGGCAAAAGTTACACTAATACTAAAATAAACAAATTATACCATAAGTGTTGTAAATTTACATCGAACAAACAAAAAATTTATATTAAGTAAATCTATGTAAGTACTGTAAAACCCAAATGTAAATATAAATACAGAGGCAATGTAAAATAATTCAAATTCTATCTATGGAGATATATTCAGATAACAAATATAAAGAGAAAATGACCAAATGGAACCCAAAGGCAAATAATTCAAATTCTATCTATGCAGTGCAAATTCCAAAAAAAAAAAGCTGAATAGAAATACAAATAATCCAAATTCTTTCTATGGAACAGGGTTTTACTTACCGTTCAGGACAACCAAACGCTGGCGTCCGGTAGCGGGTAACCGGCCGGTATAAATCGGTTACCGATTTATACCGGCCAATTCAAATTTTAAATTTGAATTTTGAAGCCGGCGTAGTTCAAGCGGTAAGAATCGGTTTACCGGTCGGTTAGACCGGTTTTACCGGTCGGTAATCCAATGATGTCAAAATTTTTCAAATGAAAACTAAAAAATATTTTTAAAAAATGCTAGAAAAATTTTTTAAAAATACTTCATGATTTATAGAATCCAATAATGTCAAAATTTTTCAAATTTGAGTGCGTTTAATATATTTTTTCGACCTTCATGATTTAATGGGCCTTAATGGGCGGCTCTTTTTTTTTTTTTTTTTTTTCAAACTTCTAAACGTCTAAATAAATACTAAACGAACTCAAATTTGAAAAATTTTGACACCATTGGATTCTATAAATCATGAACTATTTTTAGGAATTTTTTTAGAAATTTTTTTTTCAAATTTCAAATTTCAAATTTGAAAAACCCTAGCGGTTTGAACCGGTCCAAAACCAAACCGGTCCGGCCCCTGTAAGGTCGGTAAACGGTCAAACCGGCCGGTTACCGAACGGTTTTAAAACCCCTGCTATGGAATGCAAATAACAAAAAGAGCAATGCAGAGATATTCAGATAACAAAATATTCAATATATTTGATATTTTACTATGTGATGTAGATAAATGGAGATAACAAATTTACAAAAATTTAGAGATTATTGAAAGTAGGTAGATATCATAATAACTTCTTGTGCTTAAACTACTAGTTGTCTAATAAAATAAGCAAAGGCACATGTCAGAGAAAGGTAAAACATGGAGACAGACGGAGTGACACAGCAAAGTTCATCCGACGGCTGATAAAGCGAAGCATGCCAAATCAAACGAACAGAAAATCGCACGCCACAAAGGACAAAAACAACCGGTTGACAGATAGCAATTCTCTAAAATTTTTGCTATGTCATGTCTAATAGAAACAAGAACAGAGGGAGTTGCTTTTTCATATAAAAAAGAGCTTTTTTTCTCGTCTCCCCATAACATCTGATAATTTGTTTTCATTGACACGACACTGCTAATAACCATCACTACCATCAATAGATCGGATACTATCGAAAACCACTCTAAATAACCACTTTGGTCAATCAGATCCCTCTATCCATCGCTATGCCCTATCCACTATTCGACCACACAAATAACACTGTCCGACCAATATGCCCCCTGCCAATATGCCCTGATTCACTACCATCGACCGGATACTCCTGTTATACCGGATACTCCTGTTATACTAAACCAGGGGGTCATGCCCCCCCAACCCCCCATGCAATGCAATATAATTTTTTTTTAAAAAAATATCCCTATAAATTTTGCAATTTATGTATTATTATTATTAATCCACGAATTTACCTATTTTTAGCATAATATGTGCTTTTTTATGAATACTAATTATATATGTAAAAATATTAAAACTTTATTGAGACATATACTTGTGTATAATATTTATCACATGTGGCGGTCAGGCCCCTTAATCAAATTGTTGGTTCCCCTTCTGCTTCTGTCACTGAATCCGCACCACGATTTTGGCGAGTGGTTGTAACATAACGCACCACTATAGTCAGTTCATAGCATGAAACGAACGCTATACCAACATGAATTTATAGGAGGGAAGAGGCATAAGATTAATTTGATTGGTGTAGCTACATAGTACTCATCAGATTGTTTTGGCATGCATATCAGAGTATTTTGGCATGCATGCTTGCGGTCCACTCGACTCACATTAATTATAACCAAATGAATGAACCGTCCCAAAAATGTAAACTAAAGTGAGTCATAACTGAAAATTTAATTCCTAAAGTAGCAATGTTTGACATAGTTTGGCTACTTGCTATAAGCTCATTCTAGAGTCAAACTGTTTTTATCTCATCTTAAAAAAGCTTCGAGGGCTCTATATAAACCAATGGAATCCATAGCCGTTTGGAGAGGCCTGTATCTACTGGGAGCGACGGACAAGAACATGCAAGGTGTTTGTCACTGAAGCCATCTCATATCAACGATGGCTACATGCCCATTTCTATCAGGTAGTTGCCCAGCCTTACCACCACCATGTTGCACTGCCTGAGAGTCATCGGTTTGTCGTAGATGCCAATGATGAGTCCGAGCCCTGTCTTCATAACGGTGATGCCTCCTGATCCCTGGAAAACAAAACCAAAAAAAAAAACACGTGTTGTTTAGGGAGAGGCAGATGTGCAGTGCCTTTACATATTAATTAATTATAATTTGATAAAGCATGTACATGGGACTCCTCATACAAAGAGACGAAGTGGATCCAAAAAATATTTGACCACATTTCAATTTGGAAAATAACACACATATGTTCAACAATTGAGTAACTTTGAATCATGAGGATATTAGAGGAAGGAGTAGATTTCAAAGAGCATTACCTCTAGAATTGCTATTGTTTCTCTAACGAGAATCCTGCTCCAGAAATAAAATCCATGCCACAGCGGCATGTGACGGTCATATAGGTTGAACGAAAGAAAGCAATTTATGACAACCCACAACCGATGAAGAAAGTCCGGGACCTGAAAGTTTAGACTAAATGAGTTTGTATGAAATATGTTGTAAACGCTATAGTTCATTGATATATATATATATATATATATATATATATATATATATATATATATATATATATATATATATATATATATATATATATATATATATATATAGTATGTTATTTGTCTATAACAAATGTATTGTGTTTTGCTACATCTTAGACAAATGACATAACTGCGTAATGAAGAATACATTGTATAGGGATTATGCAAACCGATCCAAAATTATCATTACTATGCTGATCTACTTTTCTTTGCTCTATTCATCGTTGGCAGTTAAAAATCTAAGTAGCGAGAATGATTCAAAATATTTACCAGCCAAAGGTTTGTGAAACAATAATGTCATGTATGTCCACCTTCTCTCTTCTCCTCTTTCCCGCACACCTCTCTCCTATTAGGCTATCTGCACTGGACCCTGGAAAACCATCCGGGAGAGGCATATTCCGGATGAAACGGCCGTAGCGCTGTACGCCAAGCCGCCAGCTCATCCGGGAAGAAGAACGACGTCTGGGAAGTAGGGTGGAGTAGCGTCGTCGGCCGCACGATCCCGCGTCGGGCCCCGTCGCAACCGCCGAGGAGGAGAGAGAGAGGCCGTCCAGCGGCACGATCCGCTCCATCGTCGGCCGCTGCGACGCCCGCCGAGGAAGCTCCGCCACTCGTGCGCCCACCGAGGAAGCTCCGCCGCTGCTCCGTCGCGCCATCGTCGTCGTCGCGCGCCGCTTCCCCTCGCTGGGCGCGCGCGCTCGCGCCCGGGCGCGCTACTGCGTGCAGCGTGAGCACCGGCCGGCCGGAATGCATGTATGTCCACCCGCCTTCTCCTCTTTCCACGCCACCTCTCCTATTAGCGCGAGCCCCGCCTCGGCGCGCCAGCTCCATCCGGGGCGGCGCTCGCGGACGATCAGCGTCGGGCCGCCCGAGAGCCATGGCCGCATTTCCCGCGCGTCCGTCCGCCGCCCGCCCACCGAGAAGCTCCGCGCTGCTGTCCGCCATCGCGGAAGCGCCCCGCCAGCCACCGGCCCGCCCGCCGCGATCACGCCGCCCGCCCTGCTCGCCAGCCCAGCCGCCCCAGCGCCGCCGTGGCTCAGCGGCCGCTGCCGACCAGCGGGCGTCGCGCCCCGCCCCCGCCTCGCCGTGGCTCGCCCGCGCGCATGTCCCAGCGCTTCGCGCTAACCGCCCCGGCGGTCAGCGCGCGCGCCGCCCCGCCCCGTCGCGCCGCCGCGGCTTCGCCCGCCCCGGCGGTTGCGCCTCCCGCGCCCTAGCGTCAAAGCGGCCGCTGCGGTCGTGGGCGTCCACGCCCCGCCGCCGTGGCTCGCTTGTACGGCGGCGGCCGTCCCTGCACCAGCGGCGGCTTCGCCTGCTGCGGGGCCATCCCCCATCGTCGTGCGCATCAATGCGGCGCGAGTAGGAGAGGAGGAGTGTCGCGAGCAGGAGGCGCCGAGGAGCGGAGGAGGAGAGAGACAGTGGGGACGGAGGTACCGAAGAGGACGACAGGTGAGGGAAATAAATGAAAAAAAATTGACGTGTGGGCCCATTTTATAATATAGAGTATGGTTTAGAGCATGTATGAGTGCGGGAAAAAGTAGTATAAAGGAGAGAATATTGATGACCAGGACAAAAGATTTCTTTTAGAGGATGGATTTAAAGGATGACGAGTGCGGATAGCCTTATCTCTTCCCCTCACTCTATCTCCCTTATCTACATCTGGACCTACCTCCCTCTCTCTTATCTACATAGACCTCCCTCTCTCTCTATCTTTTCCACCTTCCCTCCCTCTCCTTGGTGCTTAGGGCCGAGCATGGCGAGAACACTCACGAAGCCATGACCAATAAGCAGCATGTCGTTGTAGTTAAGTCTAGGCAAATGGTAGTTGTCGGTAGGTGGTGCACAAGCTGAGAGTGGGGTGGAAGCCCCCATGTTCAGGCAACATGCCCTGATGGGTGAATGGTGTGCAACTACCAAGAGGGGCGGGAGCGCCAACAGCTACCACTGTGAACTTGTAAGTGGTTGTGATAGATGTGGGTTTCTATGAGCGTGGTTTTTCATTGATTTGTAGGAGCACTAATTTTTTAGCCACCACTAGAAATCACTTCTAAATATGGTTGGTTGGTCGTCCTATAAATCACTTATTAGACGAGTTTTTTCTATTCCCGGGAGTAGTTACTTCTATCTTTAAAAAAATATATTGCGTATGTGTTAATATTCGTTTATCACTTTGAGTATGTTTATATACTCATACTAAGATACTTCAAATCTTCCTATGCAAAAAAAATTCAAAAAAATCCATACTTTTTAATATATTACGAAAATGTCACTTACTATAGTATATAAAATAAGTATAACCACATACTCTATGTATACATGCATACTACTATAGATGGTCTAGTATGATTATATACTTCATGTACATATACTTCGTTCGGTCATATACACCTTAAATTTAGAGATATTAATATAGGAGTAGCTACTCTCTGAGAGTAGAAAATAATTTTCCTCACTTATTTATAGTTATAGAGATCTTTCCGTAGAGGTGGTTGTGAACATCAGTCCTAAAAATCAATGGCCAATCCCCTAAAAATGTTTTATGTAGTATATTGTACGGCACTATTCGAATCATTAGGTTTTATTTGACAGAGAAGGACAGAAAGAGAAGTAGCAGAGAATGGGAAGTCACCTTCTTGCCGCGAATGACAGCGCCAGGTTCTCCTTGAATGACAATGAACTTCATGGATCCAAGGAACAGGCCTGTCGGGGTGAGGTGCCCCGGCTCATAGAAATCCTTCATGATGTTGGCCACCTCCATGCTCCTGAACTGGACACCACACACACACACAAAATACCCTTGAGACATGAGATGGCAGCGGGGTCACGCAGACAACATCATAGTAGCAGTAGCAAGGTACTGAATTTGGTGACCTGGGGGAACGCGGCGCTCCGAGCCCAGACGGTGCCGTCGTGGCCGACGATGGCCGCGGAGGTGAGATGGCAGCCCTCTATCTCGCACATTAGGAGATCGTCCACGAACGGCTGCCATGACGCCGACATCCTTGTCTGGCCTCCCGGCTCCCGTCCTCTGATCTCGCACTGCTCGCCAAGGACGGAGAGCAGCGATAGGGTTCGTGCTCCCCAAAACAAATCTTGTTGGAGTTGTTCAAGAGTTTCCAGTAGCACATGCACGAAACGGCTGGCATAAAGATGGGAACGGATCGAAAGACCGGATCGCCGCCTCACTCCGGCCACACGTTTGTCTTCCTCCGCCTTGATCTTCGCCGCACGATGTATATACCCCGGGCTGGGGGGGCTGCAGCCCTGGGCGTGGCACAAAATAGTTAAAAACACCTCTTTAGTCTCCAGCCTTAAATGTTTAGAGTCCAAGTATTCACCCCATCCGGCGTTAATCTATCTAGCCTTCTACTATTTAGCCCCCCTCTTGCATCGTTTCTGGATCTGCTCTAAAGTCGTTATGATCCATGGGATCTACAATTTTCTAGTTAAAAATATTTCATTGAAATTACTTTAAGTTCCAAATATTAGTTTTGATATTATCAAATTTAATTTTTAATATTAATATTTTAAAGTTTTTTCTAGAAATATCTTGGTTGGTGATCCGCTCTAAACTATAATTCTAGACGAGATCTAAACTTTACTGTTGGAATTTTTAAAATTTAAAATGGTATAGTGATGAGGGGTATTCATTATAGGATTCTAACGAAATAATATAAAACATTTAGTAGACTATCGCTAATCACAAGTGAGTGTGCATGTGTGCATGTTTAGATCATAATTGTCTAGTCTACTGATTCTGAATTGTAACGCCCACACCACTTAGGCGCCTCAAGTGTCGTGTAAAAAACCACATTTCTTAAATACAAAGATATGCAAGCTTTTTTGCGTATTCGAGAAAAAACAATGAAGCTATTTTTTTGGGCTTTGGCTCCATAAACAGTACCACCTATAGAGTTGGAGCTATTTTTAAGCCGTTTGGTAAAACAGCTCCATGTGTAGAACTCTTTAAAACAAGCTCCACATGTAGAACTCCTTAAAACTCAAAACATGCTCTCACGAACCCATGCAACATCCACCAAAGCAAGATGAAGCCACTCACCTTTCACATATCCTTTGAGAGAGCACAATTAACGAGCTTTATGAATGAAGCCATTTGATTTTGTCCCTTCAGGAGCTAGTAGAGAAGCCAACATGTGACTTATGACACTTGACCACAATGCTTAGCTAGGGAGCTTTCCAGGGAATTAAAAGATATTTTGCTTTTTTAGTCTTTTAGGTTTTATAAAACTTATTAATAATATCTTTAGCAATCAATTTATATCGATGGCTATAATCCTATAAGTTTATAATTATAAGTTTACAATCATAACATGTAATATAGATTAAATGAATCACTACTAGAGACTCAGATTTTCCTATCGGGATATTACCGTCATGAAAATATTAAATACCAATAGAACAATTGAAAGATTAATTTTCTTGTCGGTATACGGACATGAAAACACTAATTGTCAAAATGTAATTTTGAGATCATGCCATATTAGATTAGGCCTTTGGGTATAGCTTGTTTCATTAGTTTTTTTTTTTTTTTTTTGACATTGTAAGTTTGGTCTGTCCTTCGAGCATGAACTGAAATTAAGTTATTACAGGTTCTTTATTTTTGTTATCCCTCAAGTATGTATTGAACAAGATTTGAGATCAGTTGATAAACCGGCTGATAAATCAAAACAACTAATTTATTGTGAGAAAAAATACTATTGAAATGACTGATAAGATAAGAGGTGCAGTTAGTATTCTCTTGTTTGACATCATAAGCTGGTGTGTCCCACAAGTGTGAATTTAAATTGAGTTATTAAGAGTTCATTATTTGTTGTCTCTCAAGTATTTATTGAAAATTGAATTATCAAGAGTTCATTTTTTTCTTGTTATAATCTTCTCTATTAATGAAATAGACACACTCTCTCACCCGTTCATTAATTTTTTTTTATTGTTATATTGTGGGGAACAATATGTATAGCGTAAATAAAGACTTCTTCCATAAATATCATGCACGAGCGACAAGACTCAAATATCTGCAGAAAATATAGGAATTGATATACGTCCATGCGATTCACGCTACAGCCAAATGATCCGAAGCAACCCAAAAATGTAAACTACAGCGAGCGAGCTAAAAGTGAAAATTTGCAGCGGAGCAGCTACTATCTTGTGGCGGTGGACAAGGCAGGAGCCAAGCAAATAACACGGGGAACATGCAAGGTCTTGTTGGCTTTGTTATTATTGAAAGAAAGTTGAAACCATCAACACCAAGGAAGGCTACATGCCCTGTTCAACCAGGTAGTCTCCCAGCCTTTCCACCACCATGTTGCACTGCCCGGGAGTCATCGGCTCGTCGTAGATGCCAATGATCAGTGCCTGCCCTGTCTTCTTCACAGTGATGCCACCTGATCCCTGAAAAGAAAAACAAATTTTAATGTTCAATGTATTCAATAATATAATCATGCACTCGACTAGCCAAATGAAAGCACTATTTTTGTAGAAGAGACCTTTATTTGAAGCTGAAGAATTGTAAGAAAAGTAACTAGAGGATGTGTTTGCTCAGATGCCAAAGAACACAAGTAGGTATATATATGCACCACCTTGGTGTAAAAACTTGTTGGTGATCATCTAATTTAAATTTCTCGACAAGGAGGGCTCATGGTTCTTGGTTCATAATGTAATCCCTCCTTGTCGAGCCTTGTAAACATTTTCTTCTTGCTTAATATAAAAACGCACAAGTCTTTTGCGTGATCGAGAAAAAAAATCATCTAATTTAAATTTACAGAGAGGCATATAAAGAACAATATGCAGCAGCAATAACAATAGGCAATTCACCTTCTTGCCACGAATGACAGCGCCGGGTTCGCCTTGGATGACCATGTACTTGGTGGGTCCAAGGAAGAGGCCGGTCGGGGCGAGGTGCCCCGGCTCATCGAAATCCTTCATGATGTTGGTCATGTCCTCGGGCTTGAACTGGACGCCAGTGCCACAACAAAATTCCCCTGGCATGTCAGCGGCCGGCCGGGATCATGCAAACAATAGCATAATACTGGGGATTGGGGAATGCGATGGTGGTCACCTCGGGGAACGCGGCGCTCTGAGCCCATATGGCGCCGTCGTGGCCGGCGATGGCCGCCGACGTGAGGTGGTGGCCCTCGATCTCGCACATCAGGTGCTCGTCCACGTACGTCTGCCAAGACATCTTCTTCGCGCGGCCGCTGATCTCTCGCGCTGGTCGGTCGGTCGCTGAAGGACGGACGGCGGAGAGGGATCGGAGATCGCCGGAGGGCTCTCGTGCTCCTTCCAAGTGTTTGTGTTTGTGAGGTGACTGACGAAGAAGAGCTCGGTTCTACTTCTAGCAGCATGCACGCAACGGGTGTCATAAATAAACGAGAGGACGGAGGAGCGGATCCCCGCCTCGCTGCGGCGGACCACTCGTTCGTCTCCTCGCTCCCCCTATGTTTCGGGGGCTGCTTGCTGACTGCTGCTGTGGCAATGGCGGGGGATAGCTCTGGATATGGCCGGCCGGAGTGACGCGGAGCCCTGCATGATCAATGCTACAGTACCGGAATCCTATTTACACACATAGATAAATGTGATGGGTCGTCGCAAAAAAAAAATGTGATGGGCCCTGGGCCTATTATGAAATTTCGGTAGGCCCAACGATGGATATGGCAGGCAGGCACAATACTCCGCAAGGCCCAAGGCAGGCCTGCAAATTGCCCAAAAAAATATCGTGAGGCAAAGCTTGTGCAGAAGCACCCAAAGGGCCCTGTGTCCCCCTGGCTGGTGACCTGTGAAGGCATGCTTCGAAGTTGAACAAAGCAGCATATCCGACCGACGTCACGATCATGGACCAACCTGGCCATGGCTGCGCCCCCAACCTAACCTTGACACGCGGATCGGCGGATGGGCGGGGTCGTCGTGGCCGACCTCACACCACACCTGACATTGCACTCCATTCATCTAGCTAATCCCAGCTGGGCAGAGAACGGACTAGACTAGAGATAGATACCGAGCAGAGCTTCCGACTGGAGCTTCCTCCTTCCTCAGTCATACTAGTATACTAGTATTCATGCATGGAAGTTTTGGAAGCCCGCATGGTTTCGTGGTGGAAAACGCCGTACCTGCCTGCATTTCCAACCGCTGGCGTAGCTCGGCAATAAGCTCCTCCTCCTCCACGTCGTGTCGAAGGAAAAAGATGGCGAGACACATCTGAAAGACTCTGGTCATCTGACGATTCCTTCCTCGTTCGTTCTCATCCTCCGCGCTTTATTCCCGGGGAGGAGCAAAAGCCACAGGGACATTACCGATGGGGCTGAATCCCAATGCCACCCCGCGATGGGGACGTGCGCCGCAGGAGCGCCGTGATAGGGCCGCACGGGGCTTTCCGAACCATTTGTTCGATGGCTACAGCACAAGTAGTAGCAGCATACTAGTCTACAGTCTACAGTACGTACTAGTAGTAGATAGCGCAGGCGCAGCAGCACCGGTCACGTTGCTCCAGCTGTACTTGGTTGGTAGTAAAAAGGACCGTCGCAGTGCCGGTGCTAGTGCATGCCTTGCCAAAAGCGGCATATACCGTCTCCCTTTTTGCCCATGCTTCGTTTCGTTTGCTCGGTGCACCGGAACGTCGTCGCGCGCTTATTGGATCGGATCAGATGGTCCAACGCCACGTGCTAACGTGCTCTGACGAGTCGTTGCAGAATCGAGAGGCGTAGAGTGCGTCACGTCTCACGTAGGCAGGAGAAGAAACCCTACAAATCTGACACGGCTCTGAATGACAATATTTAGGACTAATAATATATGCATACACACGCCATCCCGTTTCGGGATATAGCCGGATTATTCACGGGATAACAAAGAGACATCCGGATCCGCCGGCACGTAAGAAAGAGATCCGCCACGACCCAAGGGCCACGGGCGCCAAATCCATCCATCCACGCGCGACACGCCAGTGCTCCGTACCCGCGCACATGGTGGATGCGGTCTGCCGTGTGCCGTGATGCATCCACCAGCCCATCCCGCCGCGTCGCGCGCTCGGCCGATGATGGGCGCGCGCTGGCGCGAGTCCTGGCGCCGCGGGGATCGCAAGCCTGAGCCAAGGCCAGGCGGCCAGCCAGCCACCCAGAGCCAGCAGGCCGCCGGACCTGGCGCGATTAGTTTGGTCGTTTTCCAGCGACAGGTTTCATGGCACCCGGCCGGGATCACTAGTTTCGTCGCGTCCCCGCTTCGTTGTGTTCGCGTTCGGCGTAAACCACGCGGTCAGCAGCGAGCCACCGTGTGGTCGCCGGTCTTTAACTATGGGCTATGGCTCGTTCGCCAGTGGATGCAACCAAGCCGGTCGCAGTCGTAGGTCGTGCCGATCCGTGCGTCCCCACGGTCCACGGACCGATCGATCGACAGCGGGGCCCAGAACCGGCCCGGGCGGCCGGCTGGACGGGCGCAGGTCCAAATCCAACATGTCCATCACCGCTTTGAATTTAAACCCTATTACTAGTACGGGAGTTTGCTCCGAACCACCTGCAGCCCTTCTTCTCGTGCTGATCCACAACGCTTGGCTCGGAACACCCGCGACGACGTGGACAGGCGCACAAGGTAAAGGCGAGATTAGGCACGCCAAGCGCAGGGATTAATGCCGAGGATCAGGACGGACACTGGATAAAAAGGCGAGAAAAATGGGCCCGGGGAGCAGCCCCGCGGGCGATCATCAGCCGCGCCAGTCGACAGGCGCATCTGGGCAGCAGCCGCAGCTCGGGCGACACGCATCGTGCTCGGCGACGAGGCCTCATGGCCGCGGCCAGGGGCACGAGAAAGCCTGTCCTGTCCCTGGTCTCGGCAGGCCGGCGGACCCCGTGGCCGTGTCCCCGGAAACGGCGGCGGCCCGGGGACGGAGCGCGGCCCGGGGGTGTTCAAACTCAAAAGAAAAATTTCGTCCACGGTCCACGCACCCCTCTCCCGGGGGGGCCCTGGCTGGCCTGCGTACGTGTCGCCTCGCCTCGCGGCGTGTCAGGCTCTTCGGGCTCCGCGCGGGACACGCTCTTGGCGCGTAGCTGCGGCCGCCCGACGCGTGTCCGCTCTTCCTGAACTCGGCACGTCGCCGGCATGCTATTCTCGGCCTTTGCCCATTTGTCAACTGGGAATGATGTTGCAGGGCAATACAACACGTGATGGCACTGTTGTTCGAGTAAGGCCGATACTGGTGTGAGACCACAACCAAATGATGCGTTTCGAGGCGCGGTTTTATGACTTGATGTGGTTCGGCGGAACATGTTTGTTGTTGGACTTAGTAGTAGGCAATTACTTCCGCGTGCACGTTTCTGTAAATCTGATATCATGACGGGGCTGAATTGGCCCGTGATGCTTATTTCCTCCACCTAAAAAGGGTCAAGGTGCTTTTCAGGAAAAAAGGACCTTTAGGTATAGATAGATTAGATAGATCATGTGAGAATGACGCCGTGCCTAAACGCTCGTGAACTCTCGTCCATAGATCATGTGAGAATGACATCGTGCCTAAACAACACCGAACAGCTCTCATGATCTCATCCTAAACACACTAGTACTTCTGGTCCCCGTCTCCTCGACCTATTTCCTACACGGTCGCCATTCTCTTTCTATGGACGCCCCCTACTTCTCGGCAACGTGTAAATCTGCCATACCGTAGGGTACGACGGGACTAGGAGCACAATTTCCCCTGAAACGGAAAACGTATCTTACCGTATCCAGCTATCCTAATCGCAGTCGCAAGCTCGCAACAACCCTACCAATCTACTACCATCAGGCGCCACGCCCACGTGGCCACGTGGTACCTGTCAAAGCTAAAAAAGCACACATTCCCCTGCTCGCTCGGACGCGACGTGGCCACCACGCCGTCCGTCACCGCGTCGGTCCCACGCGTGACGACGGCTCAGGACCCAACCCGCCCTGTCTCTCTCCACGTCTTCTCAGCCGTTCAGCGGCATCACATGACACAGGCCGGCTCACACAGACACAGCGGTCCAGCGCGCCAGCCCCCACCCCAGGGTGCAAGTGCGAACCAAACCGGGACCCATGCACGCGACGCGAACTGAGATGAGGATAAGATCAGACAGAGCCGTGGGGGCGGAACAGATTCCGGGGGCGAAACCCATGCCCATGTGTGGCAGCGCCGCAGTGGCCACAGCCCAGCCCGGCCCGACGCCCTTTATTAACGCAGACAAACATGGTCCGGCGGGCCACCCTCTCGTGTCAGCAGCGTGGGTCGCATGAGGCAGGCAGGACGCGATCCGATTCGTGTGCCAGGTACAGCTCTCGCCGCGACGCCACGGCACCGGCACGAACGGCTGCAAAAACGCGCGCGTTACCGTGCGTTTCTTCTGGTTTCCGCACCCCAATTGCGCACGTTACCCGCAGGGATGTTAGCGTTGGTCAAACGACGGACGGACGACGGACCGCGTCTGAATCCTGAAAGCGAGCGGGGGGGGGAACGCGCCGGGCGCGGGGCGCGGGTGCGCGGCGCGGCTCGGCTCGGGGTGTCGGCGTTGCCGTCCGCGCCGCGGGGGCCTCTGTATATAAACGCGCACGCACCGCACCAGCGCCGCGGCGGTCAGCCAGCAGCAGGCCAGCAGCGCGCACACTCTCCGCGAGGAAGCGAAACGAAACGCAACAAAGTAGTGAGGCGGCCGAAAAGGGAGCGGAGCACACCAGCGTTTCTCTTCCTTGCCTGGCGAGCGACATGAGCTACAGGCTTCGGGACGCGGCGGGCCGCGAGGAGGGGGGGCGACGAGGAGCTGTTCGAGGCGGCGTCGTCCGTGTCCGGCGGCGAGTCCGACGACGACGAGGGGGACCACTTCCCCGGCTGCGGCGGCGGCGGCGGCGCGGCCGGGCCCGGGGCGAGGGCTCGTGCGACGACCTGCAGGACCGCCGCGCGTTCGTGCCGCAGCCGCTGCGGAGGATGAACTCGGACAGCATCTACGACATGACGTCCATGATGTCGCAGCTCCCCGCCAAGTAAGTGCGCGCCCCTGGCTCTGAAGCTTTTCATCAACCCATGGCCGGCCTTTTTTTACAGCAGATTTTGCTCACGAATCGCGGGCGGCTGCTGGATTTGCAGGAAGGCGGGGCTGTCGCGGTACTACGAGGGCAAGTCCCAGTCGTTCGCGTGCATGTCGGAGGTGCGCTGCCTGGACGACCTGCGCAAGAAGGACAACCCCTACAAGCAGAAGATCAAGTCGTGCAAGAGCTACGTCGCGCTGGCCAAGAAGCCCGGCTCCGGCTCCTGCGCCAACCTCGGCGGCCTCGCCGCCGCCAACGGGTTCAGGACGACGGCCCCGATTCAGAACGGGTACCACCAGTAGGCAGGCACCGCAGCAGGCTTGCCCTGGCCGGCGACTTGGCGACAGAGCACCGGAACTGGAGCTGGAGGAAAGCGTTTTTGTTCCTCGAGGGTCATTGAACTGTTCTTTTCTTTGTTCTTTTTTTTTTTCTACTTGTTCTGCGAGGAATTTCTTCACGGGCGCATTAGTCTGTGAGAATTTTACGAGGTGGTGTCAACTGTTTGTTACTTTTCTGCTATCGGTAGAGTACTAGAGGAACTTACCGTTGACCGTTCTGCACTGTTGCTGCTCGGCAAAAGGAAACTGTTCTTTGGGTACTGTAAATACGAGGCACGGCAGTTCAGGGCTCCCAGGCAGAAAATCATCGACCGTTTCCTCCTTTTGTGCATATCCATCAGTCTTCCAATCTTCTTTTGGAGGTGACCACTGGTAGGATGAGGATACTAGCGCACACAGTACGGCAGGCTTTACTTGGGCTCTGCTGCGCTCAAATACACATTCGGTTGACATTCTAGAGACGAACATTCACTCAGTCCGTCTTACAAGAAAAGTGTGTTTATGAGAGGGGCACGGTTTTTTAATAATGATAAACTCTATGGGACGGATGGAGTACTCCGTCACCCCGAACACACTCAACAGACTTTCGGACTCAGGGTCCCTTTGCAACCCAGAAACTTTATATAGAAAAAATTTGTGCAGGAAAAAAAATCTCACGTTCCAAAGAGAGCCTCGTACTGAGGATTCATATAATTGGAGGCATATCTTTTTTTTTGACAGAATGGAGTACCCTCTGCGTCCTACCTCAAAAAAAAAAAAGGCATAAAAAGAGCCCTTTTAATTTGGTACTAAGTCAGATTCTCTTATATTTAATTTATTTTTAAAAAATACTATCAATATCTATATCTCCATATCGTTTTACTATAAAATAGTTTCTTCATTTAAAATTATAAGTTATCCGTAGCTAGTATTCCTATTCCAACTTTTTGAGAGTGAAAACATCGTTTAACCAAAATTATAAAAAACATACAAAGATTTATAACACCAAATAGATATACTATATAGTTTCTTCATTTAAAATTGCATGTTATTTGTACCAGTACTCCCATTCTAACTTTTTTTAGAGTGAAAAAAACATTTTAAATTTAACTACAACTATACAAAGAATTACAAAGATTTATAACATCAAATAAAGATACTATACAAATATAGTAATAAAAATCTAATAATATGTATTTGGTAACCTAAATACTATCATTTTATTATATAAATTCAGTTAAACTTATGATGCTTTGACTTTTGAACAAAGTTGAAATTACTTACAATTTAGATAAGACAGAGTACATTATATTTAGATACATATACATCATATCTAGATACGTATATAATAAAAAACATATATCAAGCTAGAAAGGGTTACAATTTAGAATGGAGAGAGTATACTATGACTAATTTAATAATACTTCTACAGTATTATAAATGGTGGTATTATTTTGTTTAAATTGAAAGCTGATTAGTTTTTGAAAAAGAAGTGCACTTTTTTTAATGGAGAGAGTACATCTTTTTATTACAAGGAAAACATCGATATCAGACACAGATCTCTCGCACTCTCCACAACAACAGTACACAGATCTCCCGATACCAAATCTCTCGCAACCCACAGGCCACAACATACAGTTCTGTCCCGAGGGGGTTCCGCAGGCTGTGCAAACTCATGCCGGTAATTACACTCTGCCAATGTACAAAGAGCGAAAAACAGATGCGGAAACCATAGCAGGTCCACCTAGCAGGCTCGAACCTCAGTCAAACGGCCAGGTGATGGGCTCACAGTTGCGAGTAAAGAGCGAAAACCAGATGCCGAAACCATAGCAGATCCACCTAGCAGGCTCGAACCTCAGTCAAACGGCCAGGTGATGGCTCCCAGTTGCCAGTAAAGAGCCAAAAACAGATGCGGAAACCATAGCAGATACACCTAGCAGGCTCGACAATCAGTCAAACGGCCAGGTGGTGGCTCACAGTTGCCGGTAAGCTTCAAGGACCCAAGGAAGCAGGAGAGTTTCCTCATGATGGGCTTGTGGCGAACCACTACTTGCACTTCGACATCGTCCTTCCAGTCATCGGCGTAGGTATCATAGCCTTCTAGATCTTCTTCAGTTATGAAGACTGCATCACTACACCCAGTGGGGCTTGTTGGCCTGGACAGCATACTTCGACAACGAGGTAAAACAAAATGCTCGGTATCAAACTCAGTGATTGCGTAGCCATCAACTTCAGGGTCTCCAAGGGATGATTTACTGGATTCTTCGTCAGATGTTATTGTCTCTTCATTTGAGCTCTGAATAAGGCATATGCTGCTCCGCATGCTCGACAGTTGACTGGATTCCTCATAAGATGGTGCTGAGCAGGTTGGATTCGAGCTCTGTATGGAAAAGCATCTCCCACTGAGCTTGCTGAACATTTGAACAGCCTGCAGCAAAGAAGTACCATATTTCAGCAACTGTATCACAAAATTGGAGACCAAGTGTCTGAGCAATAACTACTAGCATTAGAATGTATGTAATCATGTAATAGAAAAATGCCAAGGAAGTCAGGTAGCATGCCTGCCACTGAGCTGGCGCTAAAAGCACTCTGGGCCTCACAGACCTTGCATGATCCAAAGCCGCTTGAGGAGTCATATTTCTGTACTTGATCTGCATTAATAAGTATGTTAAGTTAATATTAAAATGCACAGTTACGAGACAGCTAAACCAGAGGCAAATCATTTTCTTCTTACCAAAAAACACAAAACTATAGTGGTGCTTCGTCCCCTTCCAGCCTTACAGTGGACGTAGGTGCTACCACCTTGCATTTCATTACCTGGGAAAAGAGCATATGTTAATTACCTTGCTGCCTGACTTGCACACAAACCACATAGAAGCAGGACATAATGAACTGTTTTACTACATACTACTACTATATTGTTACTAAAGTCATGGAGCATTTGTCTTCTGGTACAATGTTTCTAACTGTCTACTGATTATGGACCCTACCATAACGAACGACCTTAACGGCCAAAAAATGAAACTGAAGGTCCGTTACTATTCCATACTGTGAACAAGCACTGCCTTTTTAAAATATTGTTATTTGGTCCAACCAAGTGTATTTGCTTCTAAGGATTATCACTAGATAACATCACTGGGCTAGCATTAATTCAAATATAAATGCATATTAGAAATATTATAAACTTGTTTGGATCCTATGGTCTAAAGTTTTCTCAACTTTAGACCAATTTTAGCTCTTGAGGCTCCAAACAGAAGGTCTAAAGTGTCGTCTAAAGTTTAGCTAACCTCACAAAAACTTTAGACCACACAAGTGAGCTGAAGTGGTCTAAAGTTTTAGTCCCCAACTTTAGTCAACTAAACATTAGACCAGAGAATCCAAAAAGGCCCTAATACCAACGACAAAAATGGTCAGCACTATTTATAAGCTATCTTTCCTGCCCTTCAACTGATTGAGGAACTACCGCTTCTAATCACACCATACGGACATAATGACACTGTTTTACTACATACTACTAATAATATTGTTACTAAAGCCATGAAGCAATGGTCTTCTGGTACAATGTTTCTAACTATCTACTGATTATGGACCCTACTATGCCGAATGAGGCAACAGCCAAAAGAGAAACGGACAGGTCCATTACTATTTCCTACTGTGAATAAGCACTGTCTGTTACTCCCTCCGTTCCCTTTTACCAGGCATGAGAGGAGAGTTACCAAGACACTCCTAAAAATATAGCCTTCGCATTTACAATATCTCACGATTAATACTGTGTCGAGTGCAAAAAATAGCCATGCATGCATATGCATGCAACGCTACGTGTTTTGACTAGGCATAGTAATGACTAGTCTCCTTGGTACTTCAGCCCACGCCTGTTACTCTGGCCAGACCAAAAAAAACACTTGCACGCCTGGTAAAAGGGAATGGAAGGAATAACATCTTGTTATTTGATACAACCAAGTGCATTTGCTTGAGGATTATCACTAGATAACGTCACTGGGATAGCAATAATGTCAAATAGAAATGCATAGTACAAACTAACAGCATTGACAACAATGGTTAGCACAATTTATAAGCTATCTTTCCTGCCCCTTGACTAATTAACGAACTACCGCTTCTAATCAACCATATGGCCAAATCTGATATGCATCATGATAACTGAAAAAAGACTACCTCTGTTCTAAATTATAAATCACTTCAGCTTTCTCCTAATTCAAATTTCTCTAACTTCGACCAAGTTTATAGAAAAATACATTAATGTATGCAGCACCAGATAAGTAAACTATCAAGAAATATTTCATGGTGGATTTAATGAAATGGTGTTGGTGCATTTTTCTACAACGCCAAAGTGACCTATAATTTGGAAGGGAGGGAGTACAGCTTTATAATAATAGCAGTCATAATTCAATTGAAGAATAACCCTTTAAATTCAAACTGACCAAATGTCCAACAACAGCCAAAGATAATATCAAAGTAACACAGATGACGCATCATATAAACCATAGTTGACCACTACAGCTACTTCCCTGATCTGAACTGGCACCATTAAATTAGCATCATAAAGCTGAGATGACATCACCAAGAACTGGCACCAAGCCAGATGATGGATTGATGGAGCACATATAAAATTCTAAAAATCCTAAGAACCAAAAAGAAAATGAAATCATGGTTCAGAACAAACTTACAATGGATAAAATCCACTGCCCGACAAATATGCTCCAGGGAGGGGGCAAACAGGTAGTCCCTTGTGGGAATTTCGAGATGACTGATTCCATGAGCCTGAAAAATGGAATTATATGATTATTCAGACATTAGTTGTAAAATCTGCCAGATATGGTATGGTACCATAACATTATATTGCTTGCTACCTGCCTACCACCCTAACTCATATGCACCAGTGCCAGCCTAACTAAGTGATTTTGCTGATTGCACAATTCTAATTGAGGCAATGAAATGATGTACATGATCAGAATGCAAAGACAGGGATAATCTTTTCCCGTATGTCTACAATTGATTAAAAAATAAGTGCCTCCTGAAGCTGGACCAATAGCTCACTTGGTCAAGTAATAACATTATAAGTTCCGAGAGAAATAAAGTTACTCCTTAAAGGAACATTTACCTGGTATAGGGATGTTGGAACCAGAGTTTCATAGGGTTCATTCAGTGTAACAACTCCTCTTACACCAAGTTGCTTCAGGCGCAGAACATCACTAGGGAATGGAACAGCACCTAGCAAAACATACTGAAGATAGAGGGTTAAGGATATCAGGTTACAATGTCTATTGCGCATTAAGATGGAGGCTACTATTATTCCATCACCAATTTAACAGATCAGCTATAATGATAAGATTGCATGTATATTTGACGAAATTTAACCTGGCGCAAACTGAGCTACCTACCCACACCCACACAGCGCTAGCTGACCCCCAAAACATGTCTCAAAATCGCACCCCAGAAACCCTAATAACGAAACCAGAACATAAATATGGAGACAGGCAAAAGATCAGCACCTTATCGACGCGATCCCACCAGCGGAACTCGCCATCGAACCTGTTGCGGAGCACGTTGTAGAGAAGCGTCGGGTAGAACAGGACCCTTGCACCGGCGCCGACGAGAGCGCGCTTCGCCCGCAGTCGCACAACCGCGACCACCTCCCCGTCGCCGCCCGAGCCCTCCTCCCGCTCGTCGTCCTCCACCTCCAGCCCATCCCGGAGCTCCCGAATCCTCATGCCCGCCCGCCCGGATCGGAGCCCCAACCCGACCGGCAAACCCTAGGAGCCAACTCGCTTTGCGGCGTCCTCCCGCGCTCCTCGATTTCAGGGAGCGGGATGGGGAGAGGGCAGGGATTTGTGGATCGAGAGGTGATTAATCTACTGGCTTCGAGACGCCAAAATGGGAAGGAAGGGGAGTGGCTGCGGAACAAGGAGAAAACCCAGGTGGACGACGGCGACAGGAATAGGTGGCGTATTAGGTGCGAGTCTGCGACAAATCTGCCTTCCAATCTGTTTAGCTCTCATCAGCGGGTGAGTAATGGCTGAGTGTGTTTTTTTGTGAAATGGTCCTTGGATGGTTGGATAATTATCTTGGTTAGAGATTAAAGATTTTTGTAGCTAATAGATTCGCAAACAAAACATCCAAACACTTTCCTTCTCCTTTAAATTCTTAATAAATCACAGAAATGAAAATAGGTTCCTTGCCTAGTCATTATTCGATGTGCGTGCTTGCGCTGATACTATTACCGGTGCATGGTGTCTTCCTCTGTGTTAGGGTCGGACAGGAGTTGTGGGGCAGTTAGGGTATGGGCGGTGCAGCACGACAATGTCCTCGCCACTAGGGGCGGGCGGTGGATGAGGCGAATGGCCGTGGGGAAGAACGGCTCACACCGGCCCTTGGGTTAGGCTTGGAGGGCTCCTCCAGCCCTAGATTGCTGGCCCGCGGCCGGGGGGGCGACGACCACAACACGACGGTGGTGGGGCGAGGCGGCGGTGGTGCCACCGAACAGGCTAGCATGCATGCAGTAACCTATCGCCTGCTTATGTATGCCATTGACTTATGGCTACATGTAGACGCTTCAATTAGAGGGCCAAGTAATTGCTTTGAGCATCCGAGACACTGCTTGGATTTCTCAAGATTGGTAACACCGCTTGGATTTTCCAAGATTGGTAACTACTGACATCCTACAAAAGATAATATAGGGAGTATATAGTTGCGTTTATAGATTGTGGTTGGTTTAGAATTTAGGAAGTGCTTCTATTGCAAAAAAAGAGAGAACGTCAACCTCAACAGGAATAACTTTCAAAAATGGTTGTTTTCGTCGAGTGACCTCTACCTTTGGTTTTCAGCTTTCCACTTTTTTAACCGGGTGGACATAGAGAGATATTTTGCATCTGTGTTCAAGGGAGAGAAGAAAAGCTAGAAGTGGGTTTCATAGTTATTTCAACCAACCAACTTACAAATTTAAACAACCAACTTACAAATTTAAACAACATAGAAGTCACGGCAACTTTTTTTCATGACTCATGGCTCAACGACTCACAACTAACACAACATACCTTTTTAAAACTCTAGGCATCAATGTTGACTGGCGATCCCATATTTTGATTGGAGATTTTTTTAAAAAATAGTATAAAGTTTAACACAACTCTAGTATCATGATCCAAATTTTTATAGGATAAATTGAAGCGATTTAAATTTGTATTTAATATAACTGCAAATAAAACCATTCATATAAATATTCTTGTCGTGCCTTTAACTCTAAATCCTAGGTTTTCCTCTTTAAAAGAAAAAACTACAAATATCTAGCTCTAAAACATCCACATAATTTTATAGAACTATTTTAGATAGATCGAAGAAATAGAGGAAAGAAAGTTTATATATATGAAATATTGATTCACGTGAAAAACTGCACTTTTATTCTATTTTTCTTTTTTATTTGCAGATGCTGGAGGCGCTAGGTGCTAAAAAGAAGGAAAACACAGTGGTAAGTTGAAAAAAATTAGACACTCCTAATGCTACATCTTGTTTTCTCTCTCTTCCGTGCCACACTCTCTATACAACCATAAACTTTTTCTGTACATGGTTCACCTTTTTTATTTGTATAAAAGCTACTCCTAGATCAACATGTAGGAATTTGGTGTGTCTGGGTTAATTTCTTCGGTTATAGTAGTCTCTAAGTTATAAACATGTCTAAGCTATAGTTAGCTTGTTTTTTTTTTTAAAAAAATCTACCTTAACTTCGTCAAAGGGAACACCTTATAATTAAGTTATAATGTACAGAGTTAAGATCATGACAGCTTCCGGTAGTTTATATAATGAAAGATGCTTATAATAAGGTCCTATAACTTGCTTGATTACGCTATATGGCGGCCTTGAAAATGGGGCATAGAAAACAACATTGACCTCATGGAGGCGTCATTGGAGAGATACTCATGAAAATAGCCAAACAACTATATTTTTTTTACCATAAGTTTAATTCAATGTTAGACAACATTTTGTATATACCAAACGATGCACAACACTAACAAGTTTTTCTCTATATGAGATGACAAACACACTTTGACCTTTATATCAGAGCTGACAATATTGCTATTTCTTCTTACCGCAGTAATCATTGATGTACAAAACACACACACACACACACCTCACATTAGAGAACATTGATTTCAGTTTGCAGGTACAAAAAGATGGCAAAAGTTGAAAAGGTATAGCTCCCCAACAAATTGGTTTATGTAGCCAGGCCTAGCTAGATTGAACAAAGAAACAAGATATGATGTTCCAAATTTATAAGAATAGGCAGAAGCATATTATAACTGAAGGCATGTGTAGCTGAGATTAGGCTAAGCCACAACTTTATAGCAAACATGGCAAAAATATTTTGTTTTTATAAGAAAAATATATGGTTCTGATTTGTTTGGTTTCCGATGACAGCCAATACAAGTGCTTTGGTAAAAGTTGTATTTCTGTGTGAGTCAGTTAGAAAGCAAGTTGCTAGGATTGTCTAGCATTCTAGAATAAAATGTTGTTTGCCACAGATTAGGCTAAGTCACAATTAAGCTACTGTTCTAATAGATATATCATAGCAAGACACTGCTGCACAATTGTCAGAATTTAGTGAAAATATATATGCAAAAGGTTCTCTATTTAACCACAAATTGTGTTAAATCATAAAAAAGATTATGCTCACCAATGTACCTTCTTATTTGTTTATTATCCAATAGCACAACCAGGCCATATTATAATTGAACACAGCTACCCCATCCAAGCTTTCAGACTTGAGATTTCCTCGCTGCAAAGACGCCATGATGACAAAAACCTGAAATGTTTATCATGGGAACTTCAAAGATCAATACAGGGAATATGCATACAACTAAGAAAAAAAAAAAAATTATGGCATAGCTCAGACTCCATTGCTAGCATGCCATATTGTGATCTTCGCTATGGGCAACTAAATATTTGCGCGAGATACTTTTCATAGCGTCGTGTGCCTCACCAGCATCTAGGGATCTGGGCCATGCAGTACTCTATCTAGTTACAGGCAGAGTTGCAAATAATCCCTTTCATATTCAGCTGAGATCTAAATATTGTATTTACTTAAGTTTTTTTTCTACATAAACATGAGAAAGCTACATTTAATGTAGCCCATCATCTATCATATACCCATCAGATGAGTGGGAAAAAAATGCTGGACGAAACGAGCGTGTCATTTTCTTTTGACAACACTTTGCAAGCTCTCTGCAAAGTCCACATCTCCTGCCCACATAGCCAAACAAGAACAAACTGCAGTTAATTGAGGAATGATGCATAACCTTGCAGTGGCTATCATTCTCCACAGCAAGAGACGACGACTACAGCCACTGGATCTCCGGCAGCCTCTGCAAGATCCGATCGACAAACAAAATTAAAAAAAGGACAAGTTCAGGATGGTCAGCATAATGGGATTCTGAACAGCATGTTCAGAGCAAAAGCAGTTTGACCGACAATTTCTTCACCTGAACCTATAACCACCACCATGAGAAACCACTAATCAGCACCATCACTATGGGGCAACCAATCAGCATCACCACTACGGATAAAACAAGAAATCAGCACGGGGAGGACCAGATCGGGCATCGCTGTGTATCAAAGATTATGGATGTCGATGTATCTATACCTAGCCCTCGCCGCAATAAGGGTACCTTGGCCGCCACTGGTTTGAACGGAACAATCATCATCTGTCCTGCTTCCAATTAGCCATCCGTTGGTGGCGTGCCCGGCTGGCTGGTCGTCGAGGCCGCAGTGGATGCGCTTTCTAGGACAGGGTAGGGGATGAACGGCCTCCCGACGCTAGCCTGATTCATGCTCGCCGCGTCTGCCACGGTGGCGAGTAAGCAGGCCGGCGGCGTCCTCGTCAAACGTGAGCGCAGGAAGGGTCATGGTCCACGGTGGTGGGTCGATGGCGAGGCTGGACGCGGTCACAGCACCGTCCTCGGTCACGGCGAGCAGCGGGCGTTCCCGATCCGCGGCGGTGCGTTGACAGCGATCCTGTCCATGAGGCTTCATCCTCGATCTCTGGCGAGCGCCCAAAGGGGCAGACCGCGCTAGGCCGCCGGGTTGCCTAGGGTTCGACGACCACGATCGCAGCGTAAATGGGGCAATGGCCGGCAGCAGCGATCACGATCCGCGGTGGTGACTGGCGCGCGACGCTCTGTGGGCTAGGTGGGCGTGGGAGGTCGAGGGTGGAGGGATGGATACGTGACACTTTTTTAGGGACAAAATCACACGAAAAAGAGCGAGTTTTATGAAATTAAATCCATTTGTCCATTTTAATTGGGTTGGTTTTTCGGGTAGAATTTCGTGAGTGGATGAAAGGAGGGCTTCTCCGGGGGGGACGTTTATTGTGTTTTCCCGAGAAGAAATTTTGATTTACGTTAAGTAGGTTGATGGGGGCCTTCAAAATGGGGCATAGAAAAAAACATTGACCTCATGGAGGCGGCTGGAAATAATGCAAAATCGCAAAACGACCAGGCCAACAATGCAAGTAGTCTGATTTTCTTTTTCCCCATTTGTATGAGCGGACGTCACCTTAATGACCTGGATGGCAACCGGCCTAATCACCGAACGCGGCGGTCGCTTTTCCGCGCGCAGCTTCCACAGATCACACCCAGGAACTCCAAACCCCGCCGCATATTCGGCGCCGCGCGTACAGCCGTCGGGGGGAGGGGGCCCCGGCTACGCTCCAGGCCAGACCATGCCGTCCCACCCCCATTTTCGAACGGGGCCCTCTGCCGGGCCGCAGCCACGCGTCGACTGCTTGCTGACGGACTGCTTGTGGGGACAGAAACCGCGGCGTACTGGCGTCAGGGTCACCACATACCGCCGCGCCCGCGAGTTCGTGTCGGCCGCTTGACGAGTGCCGTGGGCGGTGAGCCGGACCAAGAGCTCGTTGAACACCTTGGATTGTTTGTATACCCCATTTGAGAGGAACCCATTTTTGAACGGGCTAAACAACCCGAAAGAAAAAAAAATCTACTTTTTCCTTTTATTTTCACAAAAGCTTATTTTCTTCTAAATTTTAAAACGTAGGACAAATAACCGCTCTCAATTTTTAAATTATGCACTTTATCTCCCTAGAATGGTTTTGGCGGTGGTTTTACTACAGGAACAGTGCATTTTTCTTTTGAGTTTTTTATTTATTTTGGCATAATTTTTAAAAAATTATAGTAAATCATAAAAAATTCATACAAAAATTTAATTTTATTCCTTGTTTATTCTAAAAAGTGAATATATAATATGGTATATTTTAATATAAAGTATTTTTGCTAGTATTTTTCGTTTTTATTTATCACACTGAAAATTTGAAAATTTTTTTTATCCTGTAACACCATAATCTTGTACTCCCAGAGAAAGAAAAATAATAAAAATCTGAACACACATGATTTTGTTTGATATTACAACAAAAACACACGTGAGGAATATGCCGACTCCCTGAGCGTCACAATTGTGCTCCAGATTAGGGAGTATTAGTAGTTTTTTAACTAATTATTAGAAAATCGGCTGAACCACTGCAGCCTAATAGTCCAGGCACTGTCATAATTGCGTTGGCGCATTGTTTTTTTTGATGAGTGTGGAGGCCATGAGCTATAATAGGAGTTTGAACGTGTGCATCAATTTATTTTGCCATGCGGATGTAGGCATATCTACTCAGTTATAATTGTATGTCTTGTATGTAAATATGCTTTGTGCTAATTTTTTCAATATTCTAAATGTATTTTTAGGAAAATTCTATTACATTATCTACAAATTTTTTGCTCAGCCTCTACATTTTTTTCAAAAAAAAATAATTTGAACATGGATGAAAATATAGATGAATCAATACTTTACTGCTCTTCTATCCAACCCGATGCCATGGTGAGTTTTTTTAAATTACAACCTCTATAACACTCCTTCGATTATTTTAGTAGAAACTTAATTAAGTATTGTGATGATCTGAATTTTTGTTCAAACTTGGATAATTAAACTCATCCCTAGGAACACAGGTTTTTCTCTTTTGTGTTCTATGTTTTTTTAGTTATTTGGTTCGAGATTCTCAAAGAGTAAATAAAAAATTTATTATAAATTTATTGAATTAAGGTTGTACATTATCATCCCGTAATTGTTGTATGAATAGTTACATTTGTTTATAGTAACAAAATATAGGAATTGATGTGTTGAAGTTTCCATTATTATTATTTCTTGTTGAACCTAATCAATTTTCTTGACACGTGTATATCCACTAATTATAAATAGTATTGACATTACAATCGATAATATGTAAATTTAGGTTGAATTTTTGTCTTCTATGCATTCCAAAAAATCATGCTTTTATGGTTGAGTTAAATGCATTTGAAAAATATAATTTAGAAAATTATTTTTGTATGATTTTTTTAGTTATAATAACAAAGTGAATATATAATATGGTATACTTTAGTTCAACAAAATAATTATAAAAGCTACAGTTATGAATTATTTTAATTAATTACAAAAAAATATAGATCAAAAGTTACAACAAGAATTTATACTAAAGTATATCATATTATATTTTTTTTTTAGATCTACTAATGTAAAGTCCAAGAAAATTAGATTTTCTATTTTATGATTTTTCTATGATTTACTATGATTTTTCAAAAGTTCAACCAAAATAAATAAAAAAAAAAAAGACTAGCAAAAACTTTGTACTAAAGCATACCATATTATATATTCGCTATGCATATATACTTTTGTAGAGTCCAACAAAATTAAAATATTTATTTTATGTTTTTTTTGGTGGTTTATTATGATTTTTCAAAAAATCATCCAAAATAAATAAAAAAAAGAAAAAGATAAAACCATTGTTACTATAGCAAAACCACCATCAAAACCACTCCAGGGAGATAAAGTGTATGGTTTGAAAAGTTGAGGGAAGTTGTTTATCCGATTTTGAAATTCAAAGAGAAAAAGTAGACTTTTACGAAAATTAAAGAAGAAAAAAGTAGATTTTTTTCCATCCTGAAATTGCAGGACCAACACAAGACGAGGCCTGCGGGCACCTAGCACTCGGCGTTAGCGAAGCAGATACGGCCCACCAGTTAGCATTCCCATTCCCATATATATAAATATATATATTCTGAACATTTTCTCAAAAAAAAAAACTGAACAACTTTGTGAATGAAGTAACCATCATCATCGCAAAAAAAAAAAAAAAAAATCACATAGATGAAAGCTAGTATGACGCTAGAGAAAAATGTATCATACATATGGTACGTAGCAACCTTGGTCTACTTACACTTTCTTTTAAGAATGATGGTGGATGCTTGACGCCAGCACCAACGCCAAGATAGCAACGTCGAGCAGGGTCCTAAACGCAGAGAGAGATCTCTTCGCCAAGGTACACCAGGTTCTCCCAGCAACGCAGTGCGACAGCCGACAGTTGGGCATACCAAGCAACTGTATATCCTAGCCCAGCCAGGCGAGGCGAGGGGGAGCAAAAAGGATCCACACAGGCGCGCATCGACTGTTCTTATCCGGTCGTCTTTTCATCCGCTCAGGTTCAGCGTTCAGACCCCCAGCTCTCCCCACTCCTCAGAGGTCAGAGCTCACGAGCACAGTCCCGTGCTGTGGCCCGCGGGTGTTTGCGAGGCAAGCGGCCTCTCCGGCGTCCTGTGCACGCGAGGCGAGCAGCGGCTCCGGCGACCTGCGAGCCAATCCGTCTTTATTCCTCCATCCCAATATCCAAACACTTCCCACGGACCTCACCCAGTTTTTGGCCCAGTAGCGCAATACCGCACGCACGACCCCTTCCACCCTGCTTCCGTCTCCGGCCGGCCATGGCGACGCCCACCGCCGCCGCCGCATCCACGTCGCTGCGGCCGCTGTCTCCATCCCAACCTTGCATCGCGGTTATACTCTGTACCGTGCTCATCCCATTTTATTTTCCCCAACGAACTCACAGCGTCCTCTAATCGTCCGCGTTTGTGCTAACCAGAGTTTGCCCCGTCGGTGGTGTTGGGGAGTCCCGGTGCAGTCCTCCGGGCGGAGCGCATTCCATGCTGACCGGCGGAGGCGGTCCGTGCTCTATCCTTGCTCTCCGTTTTTTTTTAATTAAATTTTACATGTGCGCTCCGGGAGGGTGCTTTTGGATTAAGAAGTAACAGCCTTTATTTTGCTAAATTGTACGATTTGGTCTGGTTGGTTACGAACAGTGTGACTTATCCGATCATCTCCTTAGCCATGATGTGGCATTGCTGTATGCGGGATTAAGAAATTTAATGAATGAATTGGGGGATTGTTTTTTAATAACTGAACATTGCAGTAGAACTGCCGTATTGATCAACAAATGTGACCCTGGTAATTGTAACCAATCAAGCAGCAGCATGGCCACTCCATGTAGGCTGCCAAGCCAATGCTGTAAGACTTTTGCCTTAATCTAGCAATAAATAAGGTGGGGACCCCCCCCAAAAAAAAAAAAAAAAAAAAAAAACCCGGTAGCATCTCCAACGGTCTTGCATATTTTCTTTGGCAAAATTGAGAGTTTGCCAAGTCTCAAATGAATATGGCAAAGGTTCAAAGAGTCAATCTCCAACGGTTTTGCATTATCACTTGGCAAAAAAAGGAAATTCTGGGCCGGGCGGCAGGCGGGAGCCACGCCGGGGAGGGAAATAGCGCGAGCATCGGCAATGCCAAGCGCGGATGAGGTGTGTATATATGCAGTCCTTCCCTGCTTTTTGCCAAGTTAACAAAAATGCAAAGCTCTTTTGCAAAACCGTTGGATAGACGTTTTTTAAACTTTTTTTTGCAAAAACAAAAATGCAAAGCCCATTTGCAAAACCGTTGGAGATGCTATTAGAAAGTTTCGATGTGATAACTCTGGGGGTGCTAAATTGCTAAGGTAATTTTGTGATTAATGTTAATACTACCCTGCAGTTATCATGATATATCTTTCTGTCTTGAATTTTGACGTGAAAGTGGCTAAATAATATTCACTTATGATTTCATTAAACAGGAGCACTTTATTATGCGCAGCTGATAAAGCTCCTGAAGAATCCCTCAAGAAGACCATTGAAGTGGATAGGCTTATTGATATGCTGAGGGAGGCAAATCCTAGAGAGGTAAATGTGAATATGTTATTTCTTTCTTCAGTCTGGCTGGTGTGTAGATCAATTTCCCTTTTGAACTGTGGTTTCTGCCCTACATTTCGATTCAGACTTCACGCTGTAGATCTCCAGTTTGGAAACCAGTAGTTTGTACTATTTCCGAACCAAGGAGACCCCAATTTCCATTAAGCAAAACTGAAATACAGATGTTTGAGAAGGCATAAGAAATGGAGAGAGACAGAAGCCCAAAATCCTTCCACCTGTGAATATTATCTGCATATTACTGTCACAGATGCAGAGGAATGGTGTCATTACATCGAAAGGTCACATTACTTCTCCTACAGGGGCCTGCTCATTACATAGCATTCGGAATAAAGAGCAGCAAAACCAGCCAACCAGAACATGCAAACAGAGGCCACAGAGGAACACCTGTAGCCATTGATTCTCATCTTCCCCTGTTGGATGTCTTCCAGTTGTAGGGGAGCCAAGTTTGTCGGAGCAGCTGTAGCAAGCGGTCATGTGGCCACATGTAGCACGATATTGATGCCCTCCGCCAACATCTCCTGCTCTCTTTGGGTACAGACCTGTCCAGTAGCGGATATGAGCACAAGCATAACAAACAATTTCAGCAGGGGTCCTGGTTAGTTTATTCTCGAAACAAGCCTTATTTCTCGTCTTCCAAATGGCCCAACAAATGGCTGCTATTCCAAACACATGAAAATTGAGCCATTAGGGATCCATTTTTTGGTCTAATTACAGTATGGTGCGTTGTTATGGTGGCTTAGGGTGCTCCCTTTTGCTGTGAACAACTTCTGATGTATCTCTGCTACCTGAATTCTCTAAACTCTGCTGTATTTCCGTTATTCTATAATCGAAGTGGGGAAAGGCCTCGTTTTGGAAAAAAATTGGTCTAATTCCAGCATTGCATCATATTTTCTATGTCTGTCATTGACCCCAATGCTATGAGCCCCAGCGAACCATACTACTTTAGCTATGGGACAATTGAAGAAAAGATGGTTAATATTTTCCTCTTGATGTAACAATAAGGGTTGCCCTGCCAATTTCTTCTACTCATGTTGTTCTTTGTTAGTACAGGTTTATTCTTCAATAACCATATGAAGATTTTAATTTTGAGAGGGATTTTCCCTTTCCAAATGTGTTTATAGGAAGGTCCTGAATCAATGACTGTCAAAGCAATATAAAGAAATTTCACAGCAAACTTATTGTTCTTTTCCAGTTTCCAACAGATTAGATCATCTCCATCCTAGAAATGGAAATTGGTAACATCATGACAAATTTGCTCCCTTCGGATCTGAAGTTCCACATATAGCCATATTCTAAAAGTTAATTGCATCTTCAGTTCCCAGCAATGTGCCACAGTCATATCTTGCTGTTCACAGAGCTGAAATAGCTTATGAAATTTACTAGCCAGAGGTTCATTATAGAGACAGGCGTCTTTCCAAAACTCGTTTTATTTCCATTCCTTCTCTTGATTTCCCTCCCTTGTAAGTATATTGGTTTGACTTTGAGAAAGTCAGCCCTGTGATTCACAGAATATAATGATTGATCATGTAAATATTTGGCTTTCACAATTTATTGCCATGTGCCCTCCTGTTCGAGTTTCCACCACCATTTGCACAGAAAACTAGTTCATTTTCCATAGTAGCTCTTTAATGCCTAGACCCCCGTTCCTTTTTTTTTTGCAGATTTTATGCAATGCTCAGTTAGAGCTTCCTTCCTGTGTTGTTTGTTCAGTATTTCCAGAGCCAAACGAAGAACTTATTGACAAATCTATCACTGGACCTAAGTTTTATCAACTGCTTTGAGCATAGAGCTAGTTGACAGTTTGGCTTATTTCTTTGTCTTCTTACTATTCTATTCTACACTTCTACAAAGAGAATTCCAAAGGAGAAGAAGAAGGGGCTGAACACTATTATCATTCTAGGTTTCTGGATCCTTTGGAAGCACCGAAATGCTTGCGTTTTTGAGGGGTCTCTTCCCTGCATCACCAGGCTGCTCGAAGAGTTCAGAGACGAGCATCACCTTTGGTGTTTGGCGGGAGCGCGTGTCATGTGCATGATTGGTCTGGTTTACAGTGTTGGGCTTGGTTAGCTCACCTTTGTTTAGTTGGGTTGTGTTTTTGCAGTCAGGCCTCACCCCTTTCTTAATTCTTTAAGTTTTAGTTCTTCGATGTAAAGAAACAACCCCTCACAGCCTGGCCTGGAGTGAGGTGGTGGTGTTTGTAAGGGTCCTAAGGGACGATCCTTTTCTCTCTATAATGCAATGATACGCAGATCTCCTGCGCATTCGAGGAAAAAAAAAAACTTCTACATGCTTGTACAATATTTGGGTTTGTCTAAAAGGTATCTCTAGATTAGACTGTGTCCTCTCTCTTTAAAAAAGGTCTTATTCTATGTTGAATGAACTGGGAGAATCCTTGCTTGTGTTATTGTTTCTTTTGACATAATGAGTTCAAGTGATTAAATTACTAATACACCTTTGTTTCTTGTAAACAGCTTGATCAAATAGTGGTCGAAAATGTTCTGGCATTCGACGCAGGTTTCTGGGTTCGGCTGGCAGCTAGAATTGACCTCTGCAAATCAGATGATGATAAAGCATGTTTTCGCTTTCACATATGCAGACAATTTTGCTTTCTATGAATGTATCTTTTGTCTCAATTATTCTAACTTTGCAGTTGGTTTCTCTTTTGTCTTCTCAGAAAGATTATGAAGAGCTGGCAGAAAATGTCATGAATATTGTTGACCGGCTTGTTCACAAGACTGATGTAAGAACCATGTTCCATCATACATAAGTCCTAATATAGTATCACTGCCTATGTCCATATAAGCATGGAAAACTTTGTATTTCTTTTGCGATTAATGATTACAGATACTGTTTCATGCTTCTAATTTTAACCTTATGTTATGCAGCAAAAGATTGAACAGTCAACTGATGTGCTGAAGGCAATCATTAGTCCTGCAATGCATGAAGGAGATGTGAAGTGGCCACCAAGAGATCCAGACACACTCAAATTGATGGAGAAAGTAACGTCACATCTCTACCTATTTTTCTAGATGCTTTTTACAGACTTGCATTTTGTCATGGTCTTTGCATTTCCAGTGCCTATATAACTGAACTTTCTTGAACTGTCATCTATATTAATTAACAAATGTATTATGAAAATGTGTAGGTCAGGGAAAATATCCAAACATCTCTTCTTCAGCATTTTTTTTTTCAAATTATGATTTAGAAGAGCCTGTTCTGTTGTTCTCTACTTTTAAACAGACATTTCTTTTGGACTTAAGAGATTCAGTTGATTATATGTAAATTTATGTGTCATGTTGTGTATCTAGAAATGCCAATCTGCTTCCAATGTTCTAAAATGTTTTTTCTAAAATGTTTTTTTATATGCCATCCTGAAATTCCCAGGAAATAGCACGCCGAGAACAAGAAGGACAGCTTGATGAGGGATTTCTGTCAGAAGTTAGTGCTCAGTTGAGGCAAGTAAGTGTTCGTTTCTGCTTTTTGTGCTATCAAGTTGTTTATTTTGTTCCAACATATATTGAATTTTATTTTCATGTTATTAGTTAGCTTTACATGTGTTTAGGCTAAACAAGACGGAGATAAGCCAGGGCTTCAGGCTATGCTGCAAAAAGTATTGCAGTTATATGCTTCCAAATCTCTCCAGAAACGTAGTTACGCATACAAAGGTAGTCTTTCTTCATGCATTACAGCTGTTCAACTTGAGATGTTGAGTCAGGATTACACTTCCATTTGTGTTCATGATCACCTTCCTTTTTCAGGGGGGCAAGTTGTAGTTCGAAAAGTTTCTCGAATGTGTAATACAGGGTCTGTATTTCCACGCAGAGATTCTTGTTCTCCCTCCCTCCCTCCCTTCCTCCCTCACTCCCTCCCTCACTCATTCACTCAATCACTCAGCTACTAGTCATCGTATCTGATCAATGGAGATTGTGCAATGCAGCGCCTGAGAACGAGTGGAACAAGGTGTTTCTTGACGGGCTTACAGTAGGAAAAGGAGAGGTTTCACCAGATGATCTCTATGCCGTTATTAACAAGAGAATTGAGAGAATCTTGATTCGTACGGTGAGATCCACAAACATCTGGATTCTACAGGGAGCAGGGCCTTGTCTTGAGCATCTTCTCACACTGACATATGTTCTTCCTTTCTTATTCTGTTCTACAGGAAGGTGGTTCTTACCAACAACGCATACTGGTTGAGTATCTAAAAGAGATACAGGCTAGAGCAGAGGAAGTTGTCAAAGTGCTTCAAGGACCTACAATATAGTCTTCTGATCATGTTTACACTATACATGTTTCCTGTTTGCACGTAGTATGATGGGCCATTGACTTAATCTTGTTGAAGTTGTTTAGCAGAGAACTAAGAGCAGGTACGTTTCCCCATTTGGCAGAGAACCCAGAGGCTCGACTCTATTCTCTCTGTGTTAAATACATTTCACCTTTTTTCTGTTTCAGATTTGCCTGATGCTCGGACCTGATCACACAAAGAGAGTACAGGAAATGGAGAGAAGAGAGAGCCAGGAGAGGGTCTTCTTATGTGGGTATTCTTTGATCTTTGGTTTGGCAGGCCACAAACCAAGGCATCGTTTATACTTTTTTCATCATCTGATTCTATGGCTTATTTATATATAACACATTATTATGAGCGAAGGGAATAGCTTTCGTAGAAGCATTTTTTGTATTTATTTTAATATAAATATTTGTACAATGTTGTGTTCGAGAGTTTGAATTTAGTGAAAAAGTTCCTTTGATGTTAGAAGGATACTCCCTCTTATCTAAATTATAAGACGGTTTGACTTTTTTAATATGTTGCATTTGCGAGTACATAGATATAAACTATGTCCAGATAGTGAAAGTGTATCTAGAAAACCAAAATGTCTTATAATTTAGAATGGATTTAGTATATGTAACTCAGTATGTTGATTCAACAGATGCAACCCAACTCATGGTTGTGCAATTACTTCCAAGGTCAAATCAAGGTAGCGTTCAGTTTTGTGTTGGTGGAACTCTATTCCTCTATAAAATGCAACTTTCTCGTAAATTATTTCCTTGGCCCCTCTTGTAAATTCAACTCTTTTGATCAACCTGTACTTTCTCTTGCGGATCCGTATTTGTCTATTTTGACCTAAAACATTACTGAATTCATCATAAAACTCATCTGCTGAAGTTGTTGTCTCAGATATCCATGAAAAATCCATTGGTGCCTTCAGACAAATTTTACCAGACAAATTTAACTATTGTATAACCACCCACTACTACTGGCTAGTAGGTCTAAAATGAATATTAAAATATAAAAATATTATTTATTTATTTAAATTTAGTAAATTTTATGTAGTTGACTAAGTAAATAATAACTAGACTATTTTTTTTTTTTTTTTACTTCAGATGTAGTAAAACAAAGAAAGAACAGAGTTACATTCAGTACAACCTTTTCCTTTTACTACAGGCCAGATCAAACCGTTTGACTTATGCCGTCTCGAAGAAAGTACGGAGGTATGTCCTTTGTGCTGGCTGCAAGCAAGCGTGTGAAATTATCGGTGACAGCGAAAATGGAAAAGGTTATTCAGTTCAATGCATGGCAAGAGCAGCTTCGCCAACCAAGTATATTGCAACTTGTGCCTCGCAGAAATGGTAGCAGAATGCAACTTGTTAGTATGACGACTTGTACATAGACAAATTCTCCTACATGTTACGTAACAACTTCGGTCAATGTTCACTTCTTTTTAAGGAGGGATGGTGATCATTTTCGGTAACATAATGGATATGCTTGAGAAATTAATCAACAACATTGAAAACGGAGGTATTGCGTTCAAATAATAACTAAATGGAAATGAGAGTAATTCAACTTGCTCTCCCGAATAGAGAAAATAATACTCTCTCAATCCTATTTAGACTTTTATCATATTACGGCCACTTTTGATTGGTTTTTGATTCGTGTGGTTGCGTCAATTGAATTCATTATTAAACTTTTGGACGTCCACTAGCACACTTCATTAGCCCCAATTCTTCCTTGATTAATCGTAGGACTTGCACAGGTGATCTCACTCCTGACTTGCACAGATGATCTCACTTCTTTCTTTCTATCACTCCTTCCAGATATTCCATGCGGTGCACATGAGGATCGCCACCATTGATCTTTGTTGTGTTGTGGATTGTCCTTGAAGCGCTCTTTTCCCACCATTCATACACAGATGGCACATCAGCGATGGCGCAGTCTGATGAGTCACCAATCCAGTTTTTTTCTTACTATCAATCATACTTTCAAGGCAAAAGAGCATAGAACACAAAGATGAAGGGCTATCTCGGTTTGTTGATCACACAACATGCAAGTTGGGTTATTGCATGGATAATTCCTTTTCAAGAGATTCTCTAGTGTCAAAATCTGTCAAAATCTTTGCATATGTACTAATTAGCAGCCACACGAAGAATTTATGCTTTCCCTCGGCATATGCCCTCCAGATGGATTTGGAGTTGAATGAGGAGACGAGCCCTTTGAATTGTGCTAGGTATGCTGTTTTTTTTTTTTTTTTTTGACCGAACTGGAGGGGCCGCAGCCCCTGCAGAGAACTTTAAATTAAAAGCAAAGGAAACAAAGTTTTACAGGAAGAGGGGGTTGGGGGGGTGCAAAAGATTTAAGAGACAAAGAAGGAGGCAAAGAAGATAAAACTAGAACAAAAATCTATTACAAGTTGTGGATCCATTGATCAAGCTGAGAGACTTGTCTTAACCCTTAGGGAGACAAGTTGAACTTCCTTGAAGAAAAGATTTCTGCATTGTTGAATGCTCATTTGATTATTGTTGAAAATGATATCATTTCTCGCAATCCAGATTACCCAACTCATTATGATGATAGCTGTCATGAAGAAGCGACTCTGAAGTTGATCCTTGAGGGCTAGAATGTTTTCAAAGTGTTATCCTCCCTGAGAAGTGTTGACATTAAG
>JADLZL010000684.1:0-19655 GCA_015844335.1 Chrysopogon serrulatus
CTTTATCTATTAGTTTTTATTAAAATATATAAGAAAAATTAAATATAAAATTACTTTTATAAAAGTAGGCTTCAAGGTGAATCTATACATATAAGTTTCACCTTTTCAAACTAAATATTTTAAAAGTTATTGCTAGTTTATGTTCCCAATGTTTGACCTAAAACCTTGTCCAAAAACGTCAACTAATATGAGTATGGAGTAGTATTACTCTAGCCAATTTGTGTGAGGACTCGGATTTCTTCCTGTTCCACGTCATTGTGGGAATGCTGATTGTCAAACATAGACGTCCATCAAATTATCTTTTTAACAAGGGTTTATATTTGTGCTCTTCAATCTCCAGTATTTAACCAGTAAAATTTTTTCGGTGATGAGCCAGCGCCCGGACGTCCGGAACGGATGGCGCCCAGACGCCCGCCCCCCCCCCAAGATCGATCCACAGGTCCGCAACTCCTGCACCCAGCCCCCGCCTCGCAAACACTCCACCGGCGCGTGCCCCAACATGTCGGGTCTCGTCTGATGCACCCCGCTGCAAAACACATATCCTCCGCGCTAGTGGAGACCACCTCTGCCTTCCCGCGCCTATCACCGAGGCGAGACAACAAAAAGAAAGAAGATAGATGCAACACTCGATCTAGTTTTTGAAACATCCAGATATACACAAGCGCAACATATGTTTGAAAACAAATGAAACATTTAAAATATGCTTCTGAAACACTTGAAAAACACTTGAAAAATACTTGAACCCAGCATCGGGGAGAGGATCAGGACGCGCGTGGATGCCTAGTAGACACTTGGAGAAGAAGACACCGAGGTGAGGTACTAGAAAAAGCTATGAGGGAGATGCAAGATCGATTTGCTTTTGAAACATCGAGATGCAACATTAGCAACATATATAAAAAGGCAGATGAAACACTTCAAATCGTGCTCTCTTGAAACACCAAGCGCACCAAAACACGAAACTATTGTAACAACAACCCAAAAACCTATCAAGCAAATGGCGAAACGCCTAATGCAACATTGAAAAAATTGAAAAAGTTTCAATGGACAACGAACACCCATCGCACCAACTAGACAACTATCGAAACAAGGCCAAAAACCAACTACGATATGCGTAAACCGAAACAAGCATGAAACTACTTCAAACAAAAACTAGACAACCATCAAACAAGGGCCAAACACCTATTGCAATATGCATAAACCGAAGCTTCAACATAAGGAGAAGCAACTGTAATAAAGGAAAATGAAGCTACTTCAATAAGGAGAAGAAGCTACTGCAACAAAGGAGAGAAAGCTACTGCAACAAAAAGGAGAAAGAAGCTACCGCAATAAAAAAAGAGAGGAGCTACCGCGAACAAAAGAGAAGAAGCAAATTGAAACAACAATGTAAACGATACTAATGAAAACGTCGGGGAAACATGGAGATGCCGCCGCAAAACAAAGGGGGGAAAATTATTGAAACATCGCAAAAATAGCTAATGCAACATCGAGAATTCATGCAAAAAAAGCATTTCACATCATCTTGCTGCGTGTAGATCCGAATTGCCACAAACCTTAACCACCGTCGTAATCTTAGATCCGCAGGGGGAGGAGGAGGAGGAAGAGGAGGTGGAGGGGAAAGGAAGAGGTGGGACCAGATCGAGATCCAGAGAGGGGAGAAGAGAGAGGGGTGCCTTAGATCCAGATCCAAATCCCTCCCCACCTACCTCGTCGGAGCCCATGGAGCTAGCAGCGCGTGAAGGCGAGAGCACCAAAGAACGAAGGGAGACCGGGAAGTGCGCAGTTGACTAGATGCCACCGCTGCCGCCGCACTATCAAGCCGGGAGAAGGGCATGCATGTTGCGGCAAGGTGAGGGAGGCGCGGAGGGGGGGAGAGGAAGGGAGTGTGAGGGGAGGGAGGGGCGCTCGGGCGCCGGGCGAGGGGCCTCCCACGAGCGGGGGCGCTCGGTGCCGGCAAACCGTCACCGTCTCCCATGAGGCCGGAGGTAGCGAGGGAGAGAGGCGGGGGGAGGTATTTGCGGACGGAGAAGCCAATGCCGCACGCCGAGAGAGAGAGAGGCGTCCATGGGAAAAAAGAGGCGCGAAAAGAAATGAGCGGTGGGGACGGTCCAACCCGCAAGAGCCACGTCCGGAAGAGGACAAAAGCCGGACGTCAGCCGCGTATCATTACCGTAAATTTTTTGCAGTGTTATTTTCAGTTTTTTTTCTTTTTTGAGCAGTGTTATTTTCAGTAGTGAACAAATAAACCTGTTCCCTGTGCCTGAGGTATCCACGGCCCACGATTCCCATCCTAGTAGAATGCTTTCAGGCCCATCGAGGTCCATAGAGTTTTGTTACCCATCTCAGGTCCATAGAGTTTTGTTACCCATCTCAGGTCCATATATATCATTTGGAAAGGCTATAGCTGTTTCTTTTTTGGGGATATTGAAAAGGCTGTACCTACCCTAAAAAGGGGCCGTACCATGAAAACCTCGTGTAGCCGGAAGACTGGAATTGATTGAGATTGCGTGAATAGTTGGTATGCTTGGATTGTTGCCACAACTTAGTAGCACATATGAGTAATTTGGGCGTTTCACCCCAGGAGTGTTGCAAGGAAGTCTCGCTCCATTTTCATCCCTGATACTTGTGAGCCAGTATTTTGGTTATATCGTTATCGTTTGCCGCCGCTGCCGCCGCCTTTAATTTTAGGCTGCTTCTGGGGTCCACACGTGCATGGGCTTCTTCTCCTGGTCTGGAGAACAAAGGACTCTTCGTTTTGGCCACTACCCCCATGATCACCCACCATTCGCGCGTGGTCCTTGTCGCTGGGAGCAACACCGACCTCATCCTGGATCAGAAAGACCACATGAACATGACACCGAAGTTTCTGTGTTAAAAAAACCTCCTTTCCTTTCCTTTTCCTGCAGTGCCTTGCAGCCTGTCTCCATTGTCCCGTAAACTTTATTCAACAACTGCATGTGCATGTTTTGTTAGTTCTTTGCCTAACTAGCTACCGACGACACTTTGCACTAACCCAGGTATCTATCTGCTCTACCTCTCTCGTCACCCTAGCAATTCATCAATTTTGCCCCAGTAGGTGGTAACCTATTATTCCAGTAGTGTAAATGTAAAAAAGAGGCGGCGGCGGTGTTATCTTGCGTGCAGCCGGGGAACTAGGAGATGTTGCCGTCCACGCCGGCGATAGATGGCGGCAACTAGTAGCAGTAGGATTTGGTTTTGACTTTGACTGGTGCCATTCGTTCTGATTAACTTTTATCGTCTCGCATCTGTGGAACAAGTTGGTAGGAAACCTAACCGGGAAACCCCCAATAAATAAAATCGATGATGATGATTGGCCATACCAAACACGAGCTCGAATCTTGGCACCCGTTTCGAACGCGGTAATTAATTAGAGCAGGAATAAAAACTGTCCTGAGATCCTATTATAGGATATCAATTAAAACCATACTCTCTCTATCACTGAAAGAAATATTACTTCTAGACTTATCTCAAATCAAAATTTTAAACTTTAATTAAATTTTTAGAAAAAAATATTATGATTTATGTTATCAAATCAGTATTATTAGATTTATCATAGAATATATTTTTATAATATATGCATTTTATATTATAGATGTTGTTAAAGTTAGTCAAACTTAGCTTTTTTTTTTTTTTTTACTGATATAGATTCCAGAAGTTACTCTTTCAGGTATCGTAACGCAATGAAAATTAAAAAAAAAAAGAATAACGGAACAGCACATGAGCAATGCATTGCTTGCGCAACAGTTACGATCAGCCCACCAGACGACTGCATTCCCGATGAACAGCGTCCGGGGCACACGCGGCGGGCGCGGGGTCGCCCAACCCAACGAGCAGTTTTGCGTGGAGGAGACAGGAGGGCGGTTGGAATCGGAACTGCCAGCGCAGCCAAGAGGACGCATCCCCGGGGTCGCGTGCCGCAACGTAGTACAACGGAGAAGAACCCCCCAGCGGCGCGGCGTCTCGTTTCTTTCTCCTGTTCTGCCTGGCCCCGGCCCCGGCCCCGGCCCCCGGCACGCGCGAAGCCGTGGACTGGCCTTGCAGCTGCACGGACGCGTCTGAAGCTGAAACCGCCTGACCGCTCGAAGTGGAGGGAGCAACCGCTCGCTGCCCGGCCAGTGCCGTACGTACCGGTAGTAGTAGCTTTATCAGCTTCAATCAGAATGCAGTGAGAATGAATGTGGCCGTACGTGGCATGGAGAAGATGGGGGGAGGTTGGTTAAGTCTGTGGTGCTTTATTACTGTATAGTGGATGGATATATGCAAATTCATTATAGATCGGCCGAAAAATCGTTAGGTGTTACTAATACCGTGCCGTTCAGACACTGCAGACCGAAGACCACGCGCCGGTGCGCACGATTATTGGCGCTCCGACGACAGTGACTGCTTGTTATACTCCAAAAAAACAAAGACGATAGTGACTGCTTTGGGATCGGTATATATCGATATTATTACCGGTTGCAGCGTCCAACTAACTGATGCATGCCCCTGCCTTGGGTTCGATCGATCTTCATCCAGCACACCACACAGGAGCCGTGCGTGCATGTCCCCAAGAAGAATATTTACAGGTTTTATCTTGGAGCATCTATCTATCGCCTACCTAGCGGCCGGCGTGGGTTGTCAAACTAGCTAATAGCTGACCACACGGTAAGAAAAGAAACACTTTGTTTGCTTGTTGATATACGTATATATGCGCGACAGCGAAACGGATCGGATCGGATCGATATGCATCACACACACACACACACACACACACTAGAACTCTCTCGAGAGGTGTACTAGTAACAGGTGGTACTTTACTAAACGACCACGAGAGGAGGGCCGAAATTGACAGTTAGGCTTTGATCGCTAGCTAGGGGGGAAAACTAAACACACGTTTAACTAACGGTCACGATCGAGGACGAGCGAGGAGTGAGATTATCGCCAAGCTAGCTAAGCTGCTGCTGCTGCTGCGGCGGCGGCGAGAAGAACATGTCCATGCACGCTGTCAAATTGCATGCATGCTCTCTCCTATCACCAGATAATAAAGTTTATTACTTATATATTTTGGTCCTCCAATAATTGTGCCTTTGTGCTGCATGCACGCGCACTGTACACATTTCTATAGCTTGCGTGTCATGCATACCAAGCGTTGATATCAAAGCTTTACCACCACGCGTCATAAATTAGTTATTCGTAACAGTGCATGACGACCCTGGAGAGAAATCAAAGCTGTTCGTTCATCTTTGACTCTCGATCTTAGCCGGTATTTCCCACCGGGCCAACGCAAACAAGTTAACTAACTGCAGTTAAAACTAACTCTGGCCAGTGAATTGACCACCACACCACCTCGCTTACGTGAAGAACCGAAACATATTTCAGGCGGATGGATCGATGGACGGATCGATCAGAATGAAATCTGAACGCAGCAGCTCTGATATATAGCGCGCGCACTACGGATGGGCGCTGACGGTTACGTGCAGGCGCCGTCGCCGGCGCCGATGCGGACGCGGTCCCCGTGTGTGTCCTTGCTTGCCCCAGCACTTGTCCTACCGGCCGGCGCACTGTTAGAAACTCTGCTGCAGGAGCGGCAGGGAGGTGAACAGGTCGAGCGAGGGCGGGCGGGCGTACGTGGTGACGATCGCGCTGGATATCTGACGGACTCGCTGACTTCACTTCACCTGTGAGCTACTCCAGCTGCTAGTAGTAGTACTCCTCCTTAAGTGCAATGAAGGCGAAGGCCGGAGATGCAGATATGCACGATCAACGATTGCCAGATTGCATTGGGCGTTGAATGTGGAGCCTCAGCCTGACTAACTGACTGGCTGCTGCCTGACTGCGGGGTGTGTATTCAGAAATCGATCAGAACCGTATCGTTTGCAGTGGAGTCGCATCAGTCAGTTCTCAGTGGTAGTACAGTACGTAGGGTGTTCAGTCAGAACCGTGCAGTTTTCAGATCAGCTGCAGCCTGCAGGCTTGCAGGTGAGGATTGCATCCAGCCGTGGAACGAATCTATACAGTTTTACAGATGGGTACTTGCTGTGCTGCTGCTTGTACTTACTGTATACATATGCATAGTAATTGGCAGGCGTAGGTAGGTTCAGGCTTTAGCTTTGGCGGCCTACTAGCTTAGCACAAGCAGTAGCAGCCGGGATTGCTCTTCTGAACTGACCTGAATTGAACTGAACAGAACCGGGCCGGCATCTGCGCATGCAATTCCCGTGCCTGGGATGAGGATGAATTGAACGGCGTGCGTGACAAGAGGATCATATCGGAAGATCGAGCAACAAGCATGCAGCAGGTGCAGGTGCAGGAGACCAGGAGTCCCTATCCGCTGGGGGCCTCGACGCCTCGTGTGTGTCTGCACCTTGACAGGCCGGAAACGCCGTTGTTTTCCACCGCCCTTTAATTGGTTCCGGCCGCTGCATCCACGATCGGCGACCTCGCTCGATAGCTATCTATCTGCAGACTGCAGGGAGAATGAGATGGATGGGGAATTTGCCTTTGATGGATGGATGGCTGGCGCAACCGCAGCCACGAGTGTGTTGCTGGTCAAGCCGGCCGCTCATTAGCGAGCCGTGCCGCACGCCGCCGCCGCCGATGCCTGCTGCTGCCGTGAAGGTGGCCAACAGTGACGCCACTAGCTAGCATGCTTCTGATAGCGAGATGATGCTTTCACTTCAGCTACCTCGCTAGCTTAGCTCTTGCATGCTCCTCCAAGGAAGGCATCCTCTTCTGGCACTAAAAAGAGCCGGCGGGGTGATTGTGACCCTTCAAGCTTAGCTTAGCTTCATTTTACTTTATTAGCTTGCAATTGCCTAGCGGCTAGCTGTGTGCATTATTGGCTTGTTGCATCTCATCGCATCATCATAAAAGGGTAAATTGTGTCGCTTTAAGCTGGCCCATTTGCGCCGCAATCTTGGAAATCTTCTTTTAGTCAACTCGATCCATGGCTAATACAACAAATACAGTACTAGTCCACCATATGCGAAAGCGCTTAATTTTTTTTCTCGACCGGGGAATATAGCCCGTATTTCATTAAGAAGAGTGAATTACAAGTCAGCTATGAGAGAACCCTCATAGCGCAGATTACAACCCACTAAGATAGTGGGAAGTAACCTGGAATAAACATAATAACAATAAAAAGATACAAAAGAGAGAGCGACTGCCCTCAACACCAACACCTAGAGCCAACAACTGTGTCTACAAAAAAGTGAATACTCACAAAACTTTTACATCGAATAATTAATTTTATATTGAAGCAGGCACACCACACATTAGTAGTCCTCGGCAAACCTGAGCAAAGGAAATTCAGATTTATGCCGGATTCCATATCTCTCTCGAACACGTACGCACTGGATCCAAGGTGGGGGAACGCCGCAAATTGGAAGCTGACAAGATCGAACCAGGTCAAACCGAAACGATGAAAGGGAACTGGTCAGCGCATACAAACTCCGGTCAAACATCGCGGAAAATTGAAGAAACAACCGCGAGGCAAGCTCTCTGTCTGCACGCATGCTTTCACAGCTGCACTGCACGCACGCACGCGAAACCGTGTTCTACTTCTTTTCTTCTTCTTCACCGGCCGCGCATGCATGATCCCGCCCACATTTTCACAGCATGCAGGCGGCCAGCCACCACCACCAGCTACCAGCTACTACGATACATATACATACATGTCGGCCTCTCGCGCGATCTAGTTCGCCTCGCTTGTTGCCAGTTGCCGCGCGCCGATCCCGATTGGCGTTTGTTTGACAGCCGATGGAATGGTAATGCTGCGACGGCTTCACCACCGGCGCGGCGCGGCGGTAACTAAAAGAAGACCAATTCTCCCTTGGCTTCCTTCCCTGAAAGTACTAGCTAGTACTAGTACTGCAGTAAAAGGCAAGGCCTTGTTGTCGCCATTAGCGTTGGCACTTGGCAGCGGTAACTGTCAGCCACCCGCTCGATCGGTCGCCGGCACGCATGCATGGATCGATCGGACCAAACAGTAGTGCAATTTGACTTCAAATGCACGAGCCGTCCTGTGATAACAATAACATGGCGACTTGTTTATACTCCTACTAGTACTCCCGATCTAGTCAGGAGAGGAATAGTACTGCATGCAGTTTCGTTCGTTAGCGGCGTCAGACGCTAATGATGGCCGGCCGCCGCGGCGGCCGTACGTACGATCGGTCGGCCGATCGCCGCCGCCCGGTCAAACTGGTAGCTGGTGGGTTACTCGAGTAAGGACAGAGTTCGCCATCAGCCCAGATATATATCTCGCCGCCTCACAGGTATCCACCTGTACGTTTTCGCGTCTCGAAAGCGTATTCCGATGCTCTGACCTTTCTTCAACCATGGGCAATACAGTGGAAGTATCGGCTGGCGCACGTGGGAGCCACGCGTGCCGCACTTCTTTTTACTTATTTATTTATTTATTATTTCTTCACGAACGCACGTGTGGTTGCGTATGTGTACTTCTTTCTGTCAAAAGGTGCACATTGAAGTTTTAACTACATTTCTAAGCTATCTTCGATTCGACCAAATTATTATAAAATTACACTAATATTTATGACATTATAAATAGTGATGACCATTAGGTTTCTTATATGAAATATATTCTCATACATATATGTCTTTAGAATAATAAACGTCTATACTATTTTTTGTAATAAATGTTTAAAATAGCTTGACTTGGACAAAGTGTATTCTTTTTTAAAAGGAGGGAGCACGTGCGAGCAAGATAACCAAACCCACATACATATGCAGGTTATCTACTATGTCAAAGTAGAGATCAAAACAGCCGGGGAAACCTTCTAACCATTTTTGATTTCATATTTTTATACGGAAACGGAATCAATATGTAGCTGCTGTATAAAATGTCTATAAAATGCAATGTCTAGCTAACAAGCCCACAATGAGTTCATTGTATTGGTGATTAAAAGAAATGGCTACAAAATGAATATTTTCTCTTGGTGGCTACAACAATTCACTTGAGGGTTTGCACCCAAGGAAATTAGCACTTCCTTGGCAGTTTCCAATGACACCAAAGGAAATCTGTGTTTTCCTTGGCGGTGTAGAATAACAACCCAGGTTTTGTAATAACATTTAAGAAAAAATATGGAATTACCTTGGCGGTGTCGAACGAATAACACCCAATGATATATGGAATTGCCTTGGCCATTTCTAATAACACTCAAGAAAATATGAAATTACCTTGGCAAGCAGTTTGGTAACAACACTCAAGAAATATGTATTTCTTTGGAGGTTTTCTACCACCACCAAGTTAAAACCTACGAACATCGACGAGGGGCTACACCGACTCAACATGAAAACTGACGAAGTCACCTTATGTGTCTGCCTGTGAAGACAGACACATTACTTTCATTGAATGAATAGATATCCAAAAGTGCGAGCGCCGGTGATGAGTGAGGGCTCAAACCGGTGAGCATACATATGTCGTTTCAAGAACCTAACCAGTATCGCACTAGTTTAGTGACGTGTTGACATGAACTACAAACATGACGATGGAGCTGATTCACTGGAATCATCAGATAGGGAATCTCATATCTTGCCTTGCTATCGTTGCTTGTGCGGTTGTGCCGGTTTTGATGAAACATTGCGACGATAGTCAAAAAGTTGGCCGCGAAAGTAAACAGATACGTACACACACAACTATTGTATGATCCATACGTTCGCTTGTGCAGCACATGCCGCGTGCGTGGACAATTTGCACACTGAAAAGCGACCTGACTGATGAGAAAGCCTAGTTGTTCCAAAATAAAATACCCCATACAGAAGCGTTAACGTTGCCGTTTGAATAAATTACTCCATACAGAAGTTAACGTTTGCCATTTGTAAACATGTTCAGGTAGATGCTACAAAATCTTGGACAAGCAGCTACATACAAAATTTCACTGGTGCCCTCATGTACTACAACCTGAACCTGCTGCCGGAACAAGAGAGATGTTTATGTTTACAAAGCTTTTGTTTGTGTAAGCGACAGAACGTGTGGAGCTGTCTCCAAATGTGAAAGGACTGGAAAGAAGACCGACGGGTGAGGCGTGGACGGGTGGATGATTCTTGCACTGTTGCGCCTTAATTTATTGATTAGATTAGACTTGATTTGAGTGCGCCTTCTTTGATGTGAAATGCTCTGTCGTTTAACCGAATTAAACAAGGGTCGCCATTTGGAAGGGTTTTGGGACAAGGACGTGTGCTTAGCTTATGAATTGATCAAACTGAACTCAACAAGTAATGCACTGGTTAACATATGTACTATAATGCTTAATAAGATAGCAGTATTTGGCATGAGCCAAAGTGATCAACATAAAAAAAAAAAATGCAATCACCAAACGGTCAACGCGTAAGAGATCATATACATGGTCCACAGTCGAGGAGGGTACATGCATATAATTCTCCATCGGACGGCTAAGAAACATGCGACGGATCGGACCAAATAAGATAAATTTAGTGAAAACATTTTTTAAAAAAATTAATGGAAAACTTATCTATATATTCCCTCCGTCGGTTAATAGGAGACACATTCGGTAAAAAAAAAAAATACTTCAAACATAGATATCGAAATTTGATTTCTCAGATATATTTAGACAAATTCAGTCGTATTTGAATAAAAAACAAAGATATTTATAATAGAAACATGTGTTATCTTTTTTTTATCTCCATAACCATAATAATAAGACTGATGCAAACATATCAATTTATATGAAGAAAGGGTCAAAGATAGAGATCCGGTTATATATCCAAGTAATTAAACACTAAATTAGTGCACATAGCTAAACCCACACTAGTAGACGATTGATCTATAGTTCCGGTAGGGAAAGACTTTTAGTCGAAACTAAAGGGGTTCTCTTAGGGTAAAAAATAATTCCTTCCACCCTTTGACTCATGGGGCTCAAACCTAAGACTTCATGTATTGCGTCAGGCGAAGCTTTCCACTCTACCTTCACAGCACATGTGACTTTGGATGGGATGTTTTTCTTTTGAACTAACCCGTCGGAGGACCTACATTAGTCGCAGTTGATATTATTAAGGTTGGTAACACCAACCGCGACCAATATAGACCATTTAGTCTGAGTTGGTACCCACGCCTATGAAACTTGGACTAGGACTAAGGCACATCAGTCTCGAGCCTAACTTCAAGTGAGACAAATGTGCTAAATGAAAGGCCTGTTCGTTACTACTGTTAGTCTAGCTACATACAATTTCGGCCTTGTTAGCATTGCGGGGCTAACAGCACAGTACTAAACCCGGCCTTGTACCAACCTGGGCGGCTTAGCATAGTGCTAGAAAAGCGTGCACTACTATTGTGCTATATAAATCTTTTTCGAGGTAGACAAATTGAGTTTTTTGAGGCGAGTAGTGTGTCTGCCTTCATCGAGAGGTTGCGCTGATGCATATTTGGGGAGGCAAACCCAATGCCTATCTGGGTTAATCAATAAGAAAAAAGGGAAAAATCTTGAGCCCATCAATGGCCGCCGAACCCATCAACGTGGTACCACTTTGCTCATCGGATCTACGTCGCAGCTCGTCGGATTTGCACCGTCGCTCGCTGGATTTGCACCGCAGCTCGACGGATCCAAGCAGGAGGGGATCACGCCAGATCCACGCCTCCACTGGAGCCACCCCTGCCCAAAGAGGGTCGCGCTGGAGGACTCTAATCTTTTTTTATTAAATCTATATTAGAGAGTAGCTAAATCAGTAAATTTGGCTAGTTTTGTTGGCTAGTCTCTTGGAGATGCTCTTAATTATTATTATTGCTCTTAATTATTTATATATAGACTCATGCCGGCTAGTTGTCGGCCGGAAGTCATAACTACTAGTAAATACTCTATCTTTTTTTTTTAATAAGTGTCACGTTAGGTTTGTCCTAAGTCAAATATTGTAATCTTTGATCAATCATTTTTAGAAAATCCTTATAGTTTCATAATATATGAATTATATTTATGATAGTATTTCTCATGATAAATCTAAAAACATAAATCTTATGACATGGAACTATATACATTTTTAAAAATTAATAGTCAAAGATACATAAATTTGATTTAGGACAAACCAAATGTAACACTTATTAAAAAAAACAAAGGGAGTAATAATGTTTATCCTTTCAATACAAAATAACGCTTGTAGTAATTGTAAAATGAACGGACGCACGACGGAGTATTGTGCAATTTGTATGTTTTTTTTTTCTTTATATAAGAGGAAGATTCAGTTGACATAGTACATGAGAAAGTAAAGTTTTAGAAATAGTAACAGCTGGCTTGGGCTGAGCCCATGAGTGCCGGTTCTGAACCGCAGACCATCCGGCCGGCGCCCAGTTCAGAGGTTTCAGTGCTCCACCCCTTTGGCTGAGGCTGAGGGGAAAACACGAGGAGCCGGCGTCCTCGGCGACGCTACTATGCCTGCTGCAGGCGAATAATTTAGGTGGCCGCAGCCTTTTCCCCGGACGCCGGGCGCGCGCGCTGCCGCTGCCTTGCATCATCGTCGTCAGCTTTGGCAACGGCGAGTTTGGGAGCATTCCGGTGTCAGCTTCCTCGGGATGTCGCGCCCGTCTCCGCCCAAAAGGCACCGGCGAAAGCTGCTGCCTGCCGCCGTGCCGCTGGATAAATTTACGGGGGTCTCTCTGCAACTGCATGTACGTCATGGTGGTGGTGCACTGCTACTGCTACTACTAGTAGGGTGTACTACTTTCGCCTCAAAAAAGATGTCGGATCGCTTCCCCGAGTAAAACTAATTTTTATAAATAATAAATATCATCAATTAATATTATAATTAGTATCATCGAAAAGATCTTTAAATCTAGTTTTTAATAAATTTATTTAGAGATATAAATATTACATATATTTTCTACAAATTAAGTCAAACTTGTGGCACGAATACCCAAAAACGACGTCCCTTTTTTTGAGACGGAGGGAGTAGATAGATAGATGGACAGATGGGCTCCAAAGAAGCATGTAACTCTATAATTTTTTACTAATAGCTCATAATGCAATTATAGAAAACGTGTGTCAAAGTCATTCAACTTTAACCAAATTTATAATAAAATAGTGTTAGCATTTGTATTTGGCGGAATAACCAAAGTCGTCCTCGAACTGTCGCCGAAAACTCAGTTTCGTCCCTAAACTATCAAAACGGTCATTCTAGTCTGTCGATACGGGACGTGAAGCGGCTATTCACCAAAGACGGCTCCGTCGGGATAAAAGCAAGAAGGCCGGATCCGAGTAGATAAAGGATCATCCTAGTTAGACAAATAGAAAGTAACTTCGTAATAGGAGCGGAACTCTTCCTACAAGTCCGACTAGGATTAGAAACCGCAGCCTCGGCTCCTTTCCTCTCATAAAAAGGAGCCGAGCACCTTCTTTTGTAACAAGACGAACAACACACAATCACACATCAATCCAACGCCAAAAGGCCAAGGCCGATTGGAGTAGAGCTTTTACCGACAACGAGGGCTCGAACCAGAATAAGCCGCGGTGTCTCTTTGCGTGAAACCGCCGAAGTTCGGTTATTCGCCGAGGTCCGAATTAATCGCTACGGGAACCCCGTGGCAGGCTATAGGTGGCTAAACACCGACAGCTGGCGCGCCAGGTAGGGGCTTTCAGCGAAATTAACGTCAAAGGCTCGACGGACCTACACGCGATGATTTTCCCGCCAGGATCAACTTTCGTTTGAAGGAAGTGGGGCCGGGCGCATCGATCAAGGAATTATCCATAGTCGACTACTTCAAAAACCCGAGCTGAAGATACAAGAAATTTTTTCAAAAATCAAGCTGACAGAGGAAACCGAAAACTCAAATCTACATGACAAGCCGAGTTCTTTTTACTACGGCCTCAACAACTCGGCACGGATATATCAAAATCTCACTTAGAAGGCAATGGAATCTTACGATCTCGCCCAATGGAACGTCTTCAAGCAAGATAAGTACTCCACCTCCCTTCCTTTTCAATATGGTAAACCATTAGAAGAGGAAGAATCCGGCTATCCACCCAGTAAGTACAAAGAGGTGTTCATGATGAGGCAACCCCTGGTACCGCCAGTCCAACCCGACTACAGATCTTCAGAAGAATCAGAAGCAGATATCCCACAAAACTCTACCACAAAGAAGGGGAAACTGAAAGCCAGAAGGCAGCGAGAGAAAGAAGAAACAAGAAAAAAGGGGGAGAAGAAACCGAGTTCAGGAACGCAGGGAAGCGTGGCGCAAATACGAAGAGGACTTAGCCGAGTACAACCGAAAAAGAGCCGAGAAAGAAGCCGAAGAAAGAAGAGCTACAGCAAGGACCAGACTTGATCCAGTCGACAAGATACAAGAATTAATCAATGAAATCGACGCCATACAACGACCAAATGAAGAACAAACCAGGCTTAGAAATCTACTCAGAGATACCGCGCAAAGAATACAAGATGACCGAGTACCTCCCCGTCATATACCATCTGAACAGACAAGTCAAAGAACTCGGAGAGTTTCCGCGTCCGAAAGGTTATCAACTCCAAACCATAGCAAAAGAACTCAACCACATCACGATTGGATCGAGAGAACAGGAGAAAATAGAGGAAGATTACCAACACCACCTCGAAGCCCTCCCAGGGTTATTTCAAGATACGACAGTCAGGCAGACTCCGACTACAAGCCAGAAAAAGTACCTGACAGATTTTCTTGCTTCACAAGAAGACTACTTACAGTCAAGTTACCTCACAAATTCAAACCGACCAATCACTCAAAATATGACGGCAAGACAGAACCAATGCAATGGCTTAGAATTTACTCTCAATCAATAGAACTAGCCGTAGGAGATGACGACATTAAAGCACTATTTTTTCCAATGGCACTGGAAACATTACCACTTCAATGGTTCGACAAGTTACGACCCGGATCCATCAAAACATGGGGCGATCTTCAGAAAGCTTTCAGTGAAAATTTCACAGGAATACTCATCCACCCAATAACACAAGCCGAATTAAAGGGATTAAAACAAAATCCAGGAGAAAGCCTCAGAGACTTCTATAGAAGATTTAGGGAGCTCAGAGCACAAGTACATGACATCATCGAGAGAGAAGTAATAGAAGCATTTTCGTATGGTTTGAAAGTAAGATGGATGTTTCACGACTTCTGCAAAGAAAACCCACGAACAAATAACGAGTTTAAAAGAACAGTTGAAAAGATGATTACGGCAGAAGAGAAGACACGAGAAAGATTTCTAGATAACAGGAACAACTTAGAAAGAAGAAACAACACAGATAGAAGAAACAACTCGAACGATCAAAACAACCCAAGATGGAACAGCCAAGACAACTCGAGATACCAAGACAACTCTAGATTCCAAGACAACTCAAGAAGATAGAACAACCAAGACAATAGACAGGAGTACCACAACAAAAAAAGATATTCAGACAATGTGGTGGCCTCCACGGAAAGAAAGAAATACTACCAGCAAGAAAGTTTGAAGATCTGGAGAATATAAAATGCATCTATCACCCAACAGGAATCCACCCTATGGGAGAGTGTCGCATCTTCCAAGAAAGATATATGAAGAAGGACAAACAAGACAAAGAAGAAAACAGAGAGAAGAAAGAAGAAGATAACCCAACCGACAACGGATTTCAAAATCCAAGAGCAACAGTATCAGTAATATTCTCAAGAGTCCCTGGTTCCAGAAGAAAACAAGAAGACAAACTTGCTTGGTGAACAATCATGGCAGCAGAACCAGCAACACCCAGATACTTAATCTGGTCTCAATATCCAATTCAATTTTCGCGTGAAGATCAATGGACAAGTGTTGGGAACGCCGGACTATATCCATTAGTACTCGGACCAATAATTGCAGCCATAATAATAACCAAAGTACTCATTGATGGAGGAGCAGGACTTAACATCATATTTTCAGACACCTTAAAGAAGATGGGACCAAAATTTTCAAAAATGATCACGCCTACAAGTATACCATTCTATGGAATAGTACCCGGGAGACCAGCTATGCCTCTCGGACAAATTACACTACCAGTAACATTTGGAAATCCTACAAATTATCGCACAGAACTCATCAAATTCGATGTTACAGATTTCGAATCATCATATCATGCAATATTAGAAAGACCAGCACTAGCAAAATTCTTGGCTATACCACACTATCCATATCTACTACTCAAAATGTCAGGACCACACGGAGTACTTTCTCTCAGAGGAGACCTAAAACGAGCCTACGAATGCGATGTGCAAGCTATACAGATATCCTCAAAAGTACAAGGCGAAATCAACTCGGCGGTTGCAGAAATAAGAACAGAAGAACTAGAGATCCCAGCCAAAAAACAAAGCACCCTCACAACAGCTGAAGGTGAAGGCACCAAAAAGATTGATCTAGGAATAGGCGATCCATCCAAGACTGCCACGATCAGTGCGCATCTACCTATCAAATAGAAACTCACGCTCACCAACTTCTTACGGGACAACAAGGATATATTTGCACGGAAACCGGCTGATATGCCCGAGTCCCAAGGGGAGTTGGTCGAGCACAAAATTGAAGTCAACAAAGGAGCAAAACCGATCAAGCAAAGACTACGACGTTTTTTCACCGGACAAGAAGGAAGCAATAAAGAAAGAAATAGCCCGACTACTAGCGGCGGGGATTCATAAAAAGAAATCTTACATCCATATTGGTTGGCAAACCCCCGCTCGTACACAAAAGAACACGGATGAATGGCGTATGTGTGTCGACTACACAGCACCTCAACAAACATTGTCCTAAAGATCCTTTTCGGTTTACCCGCAATTGATCAAATAGTGGACTCAACGGCAGGATCAGCTTTGTTATCCTTTCTAGGCGCTACTCGGGATACCATCGGATCGCACTAAAAGAAGAAGACCAAAGCAAGACTTCTTTCATCACACCTTTCGGGCGCCTATTGTTACAAAACAATGTCTTTTGGGCTCAAAAATACAGGGGCAACATACCAAAGAGCAATTCGAGGCTTGTTTAGGCGATCAAATTGGAAAGAACCTTGAGAAGCATATGTGGATGACGTAGTTGTCAAAACAAAAACCCGGATTCCCGATTGAAGACCTACAACAAACCTTCAACAATCTCAAAAATGGAAGTGGAAACTCAATCCCAACAAGTGCGTCTTAGCCGTATCATCGAGGACAACTACTCAGATTTCTAGCCCAAAGAGGAATCGAAGCAAGCACAAAACAAATCAAGGCAATAACTGATATGGGCCCACCTGCAGATATCAAAGATCTACAAAAGCTAACATGTTGCATGGCAAGCACTCAACAGGTTCATCTCTAGACTTGGGGAAAAGGGCTTACCCTTCTTCAAATTACTAAAGAAGACAGACAAATTCACTTGGAATGAAGAAGCACAAGAAGCCTTCGACAAATTAAAGGCATATATCAGTATATCTCCAGTATTAGTACCACCAAAGAAAGACGAAGACCTCATGCTCTACATTACTGCAACAACCTCAGTAGTAAGCATAGCCATCGTGGTTGAAAGAGAAGAACAAGGGCATATCTACAAAGTACAAAGGCCAGTCTACTACATAAGTGAAGTACTCACAATATCAAAAGTGAGATATCCACACGTGCAGAAACTACTCTACGCAATACTAATAACATCAAGGAAGCTCAGACATTATTTTAAAGATCACAAAGTAGTCGTCGTAACAGATTTTCCACTTGGAGATATCCTAAGGAACCGAGACTCAACAGGACGAATTTCAAAATGGACAGTAGAACTCGGGGCACTCAAAATAGAATTTACCCCAAGAAAAGCAATCAAATCCCAAGCATTATCCGACTTCATCGCAGAATGGACTGAAATACAACAACCAACTCCAAATATCATCCTAGACCATTGGAAAATGTACTTCGATGGATCTTTAAAACTAGGAGGGGCAGGAGCAGGAGTACTACTTATCGCACCTGATGGAAAACAACTCAGATATGTTCTACAAATCTTATGGCAAGCTACCAACAACGAAGCAGAGTACGAAGCACTCATCCACGGTCTACGAGTCGCAACTTCACTTGGAATCAAAAGACTACTAGTCTACGGAGATTCAGCAGCAGTAGTCAACCAAGTCAATAAAGAATGGGATTGCACCAAGGAAAACATGGATGCTTATTGTGCGTAAATCGAAAACTCGAGAAGAATTTTCAAGGACTAGAGATCCATCATATATTATGGGATTCAAATGTTGCGGTGATGTATTAGCCAAACTAGGCTCAGACAGGGGGCAAAAAGTACCCCACAGGAGTTTTTTGTAAAAGAACTAAACAAACCATCTATCAAATCAGACGAAAAAAAGAAGGCGAGAAGAAGACAGAACAAGAGCAAATTACGATGATCAGTCTGAGACAACTCAACATGGATGCAAGTATTCATAGATTACATCAAAGAAAAAAGTTACCCGGTAACAAAAGCGAAGCGACTCGAGGTCATCGGAAGAAGCAAAAACTACGTCTTAGTAGGAGATAATCTTTACAAAAAGAGCAGCATCATTAGGCGTACTACTAAAATGTGTCTCAACAGCGAAAGGAAAGAAATACTATTAGAAATGCACTCACGGATCTTTGCGGGAATCATGCATCTTCAAGGACACTAGTCGGAAAAATATTCCGATCGAGGATTCTATTGGCCTACAACACTAAAAAGGCGCCGAAGAAGAACTAGTCAAACACTATAAAAATTGTCAAATGTTTACAAGACAAGCACATGTTCTAGCTCACAATCTAATATGCATTCCACCCGTATGGCCTTTCTCATCTTTGGGGACTCGACCAAGTCGGACCACTCAAGAAATCCAAGGGAGGGTTCGAGTATATCTTTGTGGCCATAGACAAGTTCACCAAATGGATAGAATACAAGCCATTGGTAAAATACAGCTCAGCCAAAACACAAGAGTTCATCCAAGAAATCATGCACGATTCGGGATGCCAAAGCGTAATAATCACGGACACAGGATCACCAGACTAATGAATTCAAAAAGCTAGGCTCAAGGCGTGGATTCAGCATTGATTATGCATCGATAGCTCATCCTCAAGCAAGCGGACAAGTAGAAAGAGCCAACGGTCTCTCATCTTGGCGAGGCTTAAAGCCAAGACTATATGAAGACCTCAAAGATTACGGAGCAAAGTGGATAAATGAGATACCAAAAGTAGTCTGGGGGGCTAAAAACTCAAATAAGTAGAGCAACTAGCTATTCACCTTTTTCTTGGTATACGGATCAGAAGCCGTACTACCAGCAGACTTGATCTGGACATCCCCAAAATTGAGCAATATAACGAAGGGAAAGCAGAAGAGGCCAGGAGACTAGAAATTGATAGCTTAGAAGAAGTAAGAGTCAATGCAACACTATAATCAGCCAAGATACATGCAAGGATTGAGAAGATATTATGACAAAAGCGTTCAACCAAGAACCTTACAAGCCGGCGATCTAGTCCTCCAAAAATTCAAAACTGCAGGCGGGAGGCACAAACTACTCAGTCCATGGGAAGGCCCCTTCATAGTAGCAAAAAGTAACAGGACCTGGATCCTACGAACTAATGACGGAAGATGGAGCACCAATAAAAAATTCATGGCACATCTCTCGCGATGATTTTTTGCCTAGAAATCAAAATACATGTAATATTCCTCCAATAAAGGCTTATTGATCAATAAATA